>CM029606.1:17654285-17781203 GCA_017311375.1 Mytilus coruscus | reverse complement strand
ACATAATAGTACTTATCGCTTAAGTATTGCTTGTCAAAAACATGCCATGTGCCACTAGAGGACCAGGATCTGCTTTCCTTACATAGCACCTGGAATTACTTTCCGTGTAGAGTTGTGTGTACAGTGAGTGTTGTGTATTTTTTCTCTATTTCTCTTTTTGCCATTGTATTTTCTGTTTTTCTGAACATAATTATTTAATATCCCTTTGTATCTTCTGCTTCTCTTGAATAATTATTTGTATACTTTTGGTTTTCTTTTAGATCATAATAGTAAGCACAATACGTTTTCCAATGTTTTGTTCATATTCTATTTTTAATATCATATATTTGAAGGGTTTCCTCAAACATTCAAACAACTGTCGTCTTGTCAGTAACAATACAGGCATATTGGTGATACCTATATGAAAGAAGATACTGCTCACATGTTGAAAGTTTTAATTTATACACAACTGTTTATAATATTTGTAATAATATATAACATAACAGGAATTATAGAATGCACTCAATATGGTAAAAATAACTTGTTTAAGAATCCTAATTATATGTTAATAATATGGTAGACATAACTTGTTTGAGAATCCTAATATGTTAACAATATGGTAAAACATACAAAGTTAATTTTGAAACAACAATTACTTTATTAACAAGTAACTAATTATTTTTATCTGAATCCTGCATAAAGCACAAACACCTCAAAGTATGCATACTCATTTTTTAAGTTGAAATCAAAACAAAATGGTAGTAGTTGGTTGCTGTCTATCAGTTTTGTTTTTAGTAAATGTTTAAGCAAAATCAAGGGATTGGTTTCTCATATATCATTTTGTCATGTCGGGGACATTTACAGCTTCAATGCATAATGATTTTGCTATGAGGCTTCTTATAATAAGTTTGCCCTTCAAACCGATATTGCTATTTTCTCAAACTATATATGCTGGGGTATTTTCGCCAATTTTAGGTGATCAAGAAATAAAGGAAAAAACCCTGCGTGAACATTTCATGCTTACAAATTACATGGTAACTATATAGTATGGTGTATGCTTATTGTTGAAAGCTGTACAGTTACCAATACTTAGGTTCTTCAACGTAATTGGATCTCTGGTAAGTATTAGTTTTATTGGACTATTATACCACATTCTCTTATTTTATTATGTTCAGTGTTTGTTACACAAACAGATCTCCATATCTTTAGAAATATAGAAATATACGACCTTGTATAGTATGTATGGCGTTTTACAAATAACATCATATTCCATTTTTGAATTCTTGAAAGCATGACCAAGTAATTAAGTATATAAACCCTGGTTTAACAACATCGTAACGTTACTATTATTTACCTATTTATTGCAGTTGCAACAATAATTAGAGTAAAAGATGATCAATTACAATGATTCCAAGAGTGCACACACTGAAATGTCTTGCCTGCGTACCGACTATGATTGATTGTATGTTAACAGTCTTAAAGATAAAGGTTTTACTACAAGTATCACATAAACTCAACATTTTCAAAGATCCATGGCAATGAGGTCAAGGTCAGACGAAACCTGCTAGACTGACACATACACCTTACACCACATAAAGTGGACCAACTGATTATAGTATCTAAGAAACAGACCTAATTACTTAACTTTAACTATGATCACTGATCCATGAAATGAGGTCGGGGTCAGGTGAACTCTATCTAAGGGACATGTAGACCTTGCAAGAAACCTATATACATGTACTAAAGATATTTATTATAGTATCATTGATGTTCCATAACTCCGCAATGTCATATCAGAAATTTATCCAAAAAAAAAAAAAAACCCAAAGGGAGCTTATTTCAATACATATAAACAACTCACCAAAGTTTCGTAATAACTGCTCAAAGTGTATTTGAGTTAATGTCCGAAATACTGGAAAATCCCCTTTTTATGAATAAAGTCCCAATACTTCAAAACCTTAAAATCAGAAATTTTTAAAAATCGAAAGGGAACTATGTCACTATATATCAATAATTCACCAAATTTCATGAAAATTGTTCAAAGTATTTTTGAGTTATAGTAAGAAAAACTTGAAAATCCCCCATTTTTTATGAATAAAATCCCATAACTTGGAAACTTAAAATTTAAAATATATAAAAATCGAAAGCGAGCTAACGTTAATAAATATAAACAATTCACCAAAGTTTCATGAAAATTGGTGAAAGTGTTTTGAGTTATTGACTGCATGTTGACAACGGACAACGGTATACCATAATACTACCCGAAAAACTAAACACTTATTTTAAGCAGTCACTGAAGTTTGAAAATGAGGTCAAGGACGATGGAAATATGATAGACGGAAACTTTGTAGCATAAAACATCTGAATACAAGGTATGAAGTATTCCGATCTTCTACCCTCTGAAATATAAAACTTTGTACAATGATTTACGCGGCCAACAAATTGTAATGCCCATGTCTTGCATACTGCTTCTTTCCTAGCAGGCGAAAGAAATAGATATTCTAATAATTATCACATAAATAATTTCTAACAATTATCATTTAATTCAATGTGACTTCCATGAAAACGTATGCAAGTCTACATCTGTTGTAATTATAGTTACAATAGCAATGCTGATTGGCTGGGAGACATGGTCATTTTATATCCGTTTTGAAAAATTTGTTAAAAGATAATTAGTTTTGTAATTTTAGAGAAGAATGTTGTAAAAGCTTATTATAAACCAAACGAAAATAACCAAATGATGACAATTTCAATGCACAGATATTTAATGATTATTGTAGTGACAAGATAATACAGACCTTCTCTATTCATATAAAAACAAAACATATGAAACATATAATATACAAACAGTTTTAGCAGTATACATCTTAGAAACAATGAGATTTGATGATGCTTCATAGTTTTTAATTCTTGTCTTTGTTATAGTTTACCTGTCCTCCAATTTGCATAGAGGTTTTGGTCATACTTTTAATGCATCCTTTTAAGCTATTGAACATTTCTTTGACCTCTTTTTGACTATGCGGTTTTGTTCTGATGTGTTCTTTGGTTTCTTTGGAATTGCTCCTTCGCCTCTAACTTCTGATTGTTTAAGAGTTTTAAATCCACATTCTTTAGAACTTCCTGTAAACAACGTGCTCCTCTCCCAATGTTAACTAAAGCCTGTACCAGTACCCTATTGTAGGTTTTACTGTTCTGTCTTCTCTCCATGCGAATAATACCTCTCTATTCTGAGCTGCTAAATCTCTTGGATTATTGCTCTGAATAGTTTCAGGGTTCCAATTGACAACCCAATTACAGCGCCAAGTTGAAAATATACATGGCCAATTTGTGGTGCTAATTTATCTAGTATCTCATCCGTCGGAATATAATCTAGATATTCCAAAGGAATGTCTGAAATGTCAAAATGAATTAATACATAATTGTTGTGAAATATTGCATGTCTGAAAGAATGAAAACAACTTTTTCCTGTAGTTTTCAGGTAACTTAAAGAGTACTAAATTTCTTCATAAAATTTACATCATCACTCAAATGAACTAATTATAATTTGTCGGAGTGTATTTTCTCCTACACTTATCATGCCTATTTGTTCTCCACTAATTCTATAAATAGAACTTACTGTTGCCTATTTGTTCTCCACTAATTTTATAAATAGTACTTATTGTTGCCTATTTGTTCTCCACTAATTCTATCAATAGTACTAATTGTTGCCTATTTGTTCTCCACTTATTCTATAGATAGTACCTATTGTTGCCCATTTGTTCTCCACTAATTCAATAGATAGTACTCATGTTTGCTTATTTGTTACTTATTCTACATATAGTACTTATTGTTGCCTATTTGTTCCCCACTTATTCTATAGATAGTGATTATTGTTGCCCATTTGTTTTCCACTAATTCTATAGATAGTGATTATTGTTGCCTATTTGTTCTCCACTAATTCTGTATATAGTGATTATTGTTGCCCATTTGTTTTCCACTAATTCTATAGATAGTACTTATTGTTGCCTATTTGTTCCCACTTATTCTATAGATAGTGATTATTGTTGCCCATTTGTTTTCCACTAATTCTATAGATAGTGATTATTGTTGCCTATTTGTTCTCCACTATTTCTGTATATAGTACTTCTTGATGTTGTTTGGATAATACTTTACGTGTCTGTACAACTGAATGTCCTTGCCTATTGCATGATTGTCAAATTTACAAATTCTCAGAATTCATTTGAAAGGTGAAATGGGCTATAGCTGTAGTTCTGTCCTATTTGCACGTTATAACACAAAGTTTGGACATAAAGTCACAAAAGGTCAAGAAACAGAATAAAACTAAAACTGTCAGTCATTATTATACACTAACAGTGAAATCAATATGATTATCTAAAAGGCAAGGGAAACAAACGTCTAAACAACTGATTTCAGAAGGACAGCCTGACTGAGAACACTATATTCCTAGAGGTCAATGAGGTTTTTGTAATAAAAACATATATCATGTTTACACGATAAAAACATTTTCATAACTTAAAATAGTTGTTAGAAATAACTACTTGTTACATTTGGTATAATACTTTGAAGAGTACTTCTATTTCTCTCCATTATCATCACATACATTAAGTCATAACATGTCAACAAGACAAGCCATATATCATTATATTTAGGGGTAAAGAGTACACCCTCAGCAATGTGTAAAATAGAATCTGTACTATGTTTACTATCATTATAACATACCTGTCTCTGCTCTTCTTTCTCTTCTTACCTACAAAACAAATATAACTAGATTTGTAATTGCTAGCAATAACGGATGGCACCCTCTTTACCCCATTGTCAGGTGAGCAGCAGCCATTTTGAAAAATCTAAAGTCAAATAGCGCATCTACACATGGAAAGTATCATTTTGTAAAGTTTCATTAAATTTGGAGCATTTTGAAATTTTGACATTTTGCTGTTTCCATGGTTACGGCGGCCATTTTGAAAATTCCAACTTCAAAATGCAACTCTGCCCATGCCAGTTAACATTTCTAAAAGTTTCATCAAGTTTGCAGCAATTTGATTTTTTGAAATTTTGGACTTTATTGCTGTTTCCATGGTTACAATAGATAATTAAAAATTCTAAAAGCAGACATCTCATTGCCACGTGTCTTTTATATATTAATACAGTTTCATTTACTTTGGTGCAATACTCTCTGAGAAAATGCAGATTTTATGCATTTTCCATAGGGTCAATGCAAAACTTGCCCCCAGTTTCCATAACAACGGCAGCCATTTTGAAGTATCCACATATTGTCTTGACATCTTAGCATACTGGGTAACATTTTCATAAAGTTTCATCCAGTTGGTTCTTATAACGAAAGAGTTAGAATTTTTGATATTTAAGCTGTTTCCATGGTAACGGCAGCCATTTTGAAAATTCTAAATTCAAACTGCAAATCAGCACATGCCAGTTAACATTCCTGTGGAGTTTCTTCCAATTTGGAACACTTTGATTTTTTCGCATTTTGCTGTTTCCATGGAAACGGCGGCCATTTACCATTCCATAGCAAGGTGCACAACTTTACATGGGGTCTTCATTATAGTAGAGTTCCATCAACATTGGTCCATTGGATTCCAAGAACTCGCACGGCGAAAATGTGTGGAAGAAAAAAAAAAAAAGAAACGTAGAATAACAGTATGTCACCCAACTCCGTTGAGGGTGCCATAATAATGACAAACATACACCATGTAGATATAAAATAAAAGAAGAAGGTGTCCATGAGACTTGATGCCCCGACTTGTAAATATATTCAAGAGTCAATGTTCTAATGCAAATTTTGAGAAATGAAACGTTTGATCAATACATTCAACAGTCAGTGTGTGGACAAAGGAAATCTTTACAGTTATAAAGAGACATAACTCAAGAACAGCCAGAGTTTTTGTGGGGTTCCTGTTGCCCAGTTTTCTATGTTGTGTTTCGTTGACTTTTGTTTGTCTTTTTCTTTTTACCATGGCGTTGCCAGTTTATTTTAGAGTTTGAATGTCCCTTTGTTATCTTTTCCTGCTCTTGTATGCAACACATCTTTTAGAGGCAACTAATTGTGCAAAGTTTCATTATTCACCTCCAGGGGTAAGTTAATCCATTTTATACCATGATAAGATAAGAACATGTGGTATGCTTGCCGAAGAGACAACTGTCAAGAGACCAAATGATGTATGAGCAAAATATATGGCAGAGCAAGCTTGACCTTAGCTATAAACTGCTCAGAGTCAAGAGTCTGAAAAGACCAAACCTAATGCTCAACCAGTAAGGTCGAGCAAAGATGTTACTTGACAAGACTCAACACAATCTTGACAGTACTTAACTGTACGTGACTTTGGTCTAAATTTACTTAATACGTCTGATTGGGTACTTGATAATCTTGGTATACATGGTATAGTCTGAATATGGACAAATGCTGGACCAGTTTTGACCAATGCTCGATCAGTATCAACCAGTCTAGACTTAGACTTGACCAGTCTTGATCTTTAAATTTAGTTTACGGTTTTTACTCTGTCTGGATGTTCCAGGAAAAGGTTAATGAAATTTTTAAAGGTAACTATCTGAATTTAGTCGGACTGAAAATCTAGCTTTTAACATACTACTAGTATTTAAATTTAATTTGACAGCAATAAACCAAACTACCAAATCACATGGCATTTTGTAAGATCAATATATTATGGAGATTGCTGTAGAATTTTTGAAAATCAAGTTGATTTAAAAATTATAGAAATTTTTAAAGGTGACTATCTGAATTTAGTCTGAATTGAAAATTCTTGCTTTTTTTTACATATTAATCAAATCCTTTTAAAACAAATAACATGACATTCTTTAAGTTCAATATATAATTGAGATACATGTAGAATTTTATGAAAATCTAAGTTAATTTAAAAGGTGGGGATTATTATCCTAACAATGTATTATGTTCCAGGACAAAGTAATAGAAATTTGTATCTGAATTTAGTCCGATCTGAAAATTTTGCTTTTTTCCTTTCTAATCAAATCCTTAAATTTGACAGCAATAAACAAACTACCAAAACCTAGCATTTGTAAGATCAATATGTAATTGAGATAACTATACTGTTGTATGGAACGCCACAGCTGTCTTATGTGGAACTCTTATATTACGTTATGTTGTTTTAATATTACTTGATGATATGTTGTCTTTACATAATGATGTTTTGATATAACTCAATATGGCGTAGTCATTACTTAATGATATTTCGATATTTCACGATATGGTTTCGTATTGACTTGATATACTTTTAGCATTACTTGATATGGTTTTGTCATTAATCAATGTGGCTTTGTCATTAGTCGATGTGGTTTCACCATTATTTATTGTGGTGTTTTCATTAGGCAATGTGGTTTTAACATTTCTTGATGTGTATGTGACTTAACGTAATGTAGTTGTTTCATTACATGATGTGGTTTTGTTGTTTTGTAATGATGATTTGCCAATTCTTTATATGGTTTCAACATTACGTAATGATGTTTTAAAATTTGACGATTTGACACTACATGATGTGTTTGTTTCAAAATTTGATGTGGTCCTTTCATTCTTTGATGTGGTTATCACATTACGTGGTGGAGGTAAAACCACGTGACCATTTCGGAAAAACTAGTTCTATTTTAAACCGATTTCACTATGTCCTTTGTTTAATGTCTTTTGAATGAGTTTCGCCATCCATTGAGTTCAAGTTCAAATTGAAGTTTGACTTGTTGTTCAGAGTTATTCGGTATGAAAAGGGAACGGCAGACAAAAATAAGAAAAAGTACTAAACAATTTACAGTCTTTCGGTCATACAGGGGATATCCCTTAACAATTTGGTCCTGCCGTTTTTTTTTTTCTTTCTTAGTTCTCAAATGGAAGCAGTATATATTACATTCGTGAAAGATTCCACGGATTTCTCGTCTCGCCTGATATTGCTGCTGTCAGTGTAAAAGCGTAATGTTGACTGTACATTTATTTGTACATTTATAGGTAAATACAAAATTAAAAGAAAAGAAATGTTTTCTGTAGATGCTTTATCTTGATCTTGAAGAATAACTCCTATACAAGTTTTATACTAATCAATTGAGTTTTCAAATTTATCATACCAAAACAGTCTAATTCGGTAATATTTAATGCAAAAAAACCTATATAGAAATAAGAAAATGTGGTATGATTGCCAAATATTTACCACATGACGTAGAAGTTTTAAACAACTATATTTGACTGTATAGTCTTCAACAATGAGCAAAACCCATACCACATAGTATGCTATAAAAGGTCCCGAAATGAAAATGTAAAACAATTTAACGAGAAACCTGACAATCTAAATGATGAAGACCCCGACGCCACTAACCACAACGAAATATAGATTTGTTGTGTCTCACTGCCGCTACATTAATGTCCCAGGTTCAACACAAAATCAAAAGACTTGTACTTTATTGTCGGCAATGAGACACTTTAAATCAACTCACACTAAAGTTACAGGAAATGGGGATCGGAATAAGCGACAAACATCAATTCTTTTAAATATGAATTCTTTTATTTTTTAGCGTGTATAATTATTTGAACATATATGAATATCAATCTGTTATTATTATAAATTGCGTACTCTGATATATATCGCACTACTTGAAACAACAAACTTTTTGGAATATCTGTTTCACAAGTGACAACGGATATGTTCCAGTTTTCGTACCACAACCCCGTCATCTTTTCCTTGAACGCGAACTACCAAATAAAACCAAATCACTGGGTTTATACTTTCACGAATAACACGACGGCTACCACACGTTGAGCAAAATCTGCTTAACCTTCTGGAGCACGCGAGATCATCACCAATGGATTTATATTACCCACTAATACCGATCTATTGATTTAAGCCTATTGGAACTTTTTTACATTTTCTTATGTTGTGCTGTTACATTACAGTCCGAGTTTAGGTTAGGATTTAGCGCTCACATACATGTCAAACTCCGCCAGGTGCACTTTCTGTATGTGCCTGCCCAAGACACTTGACCTGTGGTTCAATGGTTGTCATTGTTTCATGTGTGTCAAATTTGTTTTCGTAGATTGTTTTGTTATAAATTTGAATTGTTTCACATTTTCATGTGGTGGCCTTTGTAGCCTTTTTACTATACGGTGCGTTGAAGGCTATACAGTTGCCTATGATTGCTTACATCCATTACTGTGACATTTAAACTTTAGTGGATATATAGTAATCTCATTGGCAATCATTACACATCCAACTTTATTTCAATTTCTACATTTGTATGTTGTTTTTTGTATACTGTAACATTGTTTATGTTTTGTACAAATACCCCTCAGCCCTCTTTTCGGAAGCCCGAGCAAAAGCCCTTGATCTTCGATAGAAAAATTTAAATACCGCAACGAACTCATACTAGATAACTCCAATTTTAACTCGAAATCTTAATCTAAACGAAACTCATATTCGACTCTAACATAAACTCTACCCCAAAAGGCTCCTCAAATTCAAAGTTGAAGTCGAATTCATTATTGTAACTCGAACGCTACCTTTGACTCAATCTTGAAATTGAACCCGAAACTCAATGCTACTAGAACTTTTATTCTAATAATGGCTTGAATTATAACTTAAATCGAAGACTTAACTCAAAGTTTAATTCGAAACTTTAATTTAAACTCTAACTCGATGGATGGCCACACTCATCCAAGGCACATAAAATATGGAAATCTATGATCTAAAAATAGAACTAGTTTTTCCGAAATGGTCACGTGGTTTTACCTCCACCACGTAATGTGATAACCACATCAAAGAATGAAAGGACCACATCAAATTCTGAAACAAACACATCATGTAGTGTCAAATCGTCAAATTTTAAAACATCATTACGTAATGTTGAAACCATATAAAGAATTGGCAAATCATCATTATGAAACAACAAAACCACATCATGTAATGAAACAACTACATTACGTTAAGTCACATACACATCAAAAATGTTAAAACCACATTGCCTAATGAAACAACCACATTAAATAATGGTGAAACCACATCGACTAATGACAAAGCCACATTGATTAATGACAAAACCATACCAAGTAATGATAAAACTATATGAAGTCAATACAAAACCATATCGTGAAATATCGAAATATCATTAAGTAATGACTACGCCATATTGAGTTATATCAAAACATCATTATGTAAAGACAACATATCATCAAGTAATATTAAAACAACATAACGTAATATAAGAGTTCCATATAAGACAGCTGTGGCGTTCCATACTGTTTGATCAAATCCAAGTTGATTTGAAAAAGCTATAGAATTTTTAAAGGTGACTATCTGAATTTAATATGAACTGAAAATTGTGTAGTTTTTTTCACTAATTGACTATATCCTTTAACTTCAGAGTATTAAACCAAACTACCAAATAACTTGGAATTTTACAAGACCAATATATTATTGAGATACCTGAAGAGTTTTATGAAAATAAATTGATTTGAAAAAGTTACAGAATTTTTTTCATTTAAAGGTGACTATCTGAATTTAGTCCGAACTGAAAGTATTAACCTTTTTACCCTAATCGTTTAATTTTAAAGCAATAAACTAAACTAACAAATAACCTGACATTTTGTAAGATCAATATATAATTGAGATAACTGTAGAGTTTTATGAAATTTGAAAATGATATAGAAATTTTAAAGGTGAATATCTGAATTTAGTCCGAACTGAAAATTCTAGCTTTTTTCACCTATTTTAAAATCTGCTTGAATTTTTAAAATAAGCCGAAAGCTACATTTTATCCCAATATTTTATTTTTAGCATCAGCGGCCATGATTTGTGATGGACCAACTCCTTATATACAATTTTAAAACTAGATTTCCTAAGAAGCATCCAGGTAAAGTTTGGTAATATTTACAGTGGATATAATTTTTACGAAACTTCATAGTACAAGTGGCACAGTTTTAGCCGCAAAGAGAGTTCCTATGGGAAATTGCATGGTCTATATTTACAGAAGTGCAACCTGAATATATTGCTCTACAAACTATTCTCTGTTGATTTGCGCATATTTATGCATAAATGTGATGTATTTAGAATGATATGTCAGTTTGTATACATTTAGTGGTTAAGTTAAAATCATCCTTCATAAATTTTACGGACGCCATCACGAGTTCCTTGACCGTTATGCAATATCAGTTTTACAGATGACAAGGGATATGTTCCAATTGTCGTTACTACAATCCGTCCCATTTTCCCAATGTGACCTACCTATTTACACTTATCACAGGGTTTGTACTCACATGAGCAACACAATGGATGCCACATGTGGAGCAGGATCTGCTTACCCTTCCTGTTGCTCAGTCTTTTTTAGCCATGGGTACTCGTTTTGTTTTTGACTTATGAGTTTGAATGTCCCTTTAATATCTTTCGCCTCTTTTTAGTGGCTCACCTATCTATATTTGAGAATAGTTCCATTCTTACATAAAGATAAATGTACATGTCATATGAAGAGAACCCTGTTCTCTACTAGACAGACATGAGCTAGATTTGTAATTTACTATTTCCCATTGTAACTATATATATCTAAAGGAGGAAATGCTATTATGCAGGACACAAAGGGGAAAATATCTTGATATTTAAATAATACAAACTTACTTGACACAAAAATGTGTTGATATATCCATTTTGGTCAGAGCTTCTGCCAAGGCTTTGAAATTGCTTTGATCTTTTATCTCTTTCCATTTTGATAATACCAAATACTTCGCAACTTCTATATCATTTGGATAGTTGTGTGTGATACTATCCCATTTCTTTGACATTTCTAGATATGACACTAATTCATGCATTTGGTTTGATACACAGTTGGTTGAAAAACGCAACAATTCAATATCACTCGGTATCTGGCTTAAAGCACCATCGCTTAAACCTGAAAACATTGTTACAACAATTAAACATGTTGAATCTTCCTTGCAGCCAGTACAATGTTTACTCTAGGTAGTACCTTTCTAGGAATTCCATATGTTCAGTTACAAGATTTTTGAAAGTAAATACATACCAAGAATAAGAGCCAATAGGTTGTGTTTACTCCAAGTGTAAAAGTTATCAGACGATGGACAGCTGACGCGAAATGAGGAGAAAAGTATAGATGGACCTTTCGGCAAGTTGAACGGGGAACAAGTTGTCATAGAGACAAATCGAAACCACAGATTGAAGAAAATTAGGCAGCATCATGCCTCTTAAATGAAAAAATGATGAAAAAAGAACTAGTGGCTCTAAAGAACCTGTGTCGCTCACCTTGGTCTATGTGCATATTCAACAAAGGACATTCTCCAACATTGTAGACAAAAATAGAATTCATGACAAAAATCTCTGTTTTGTTGATCTTGGATAGCTGATCATTTATATAATTAGTCTGTTTTAATAGTTTCTCTCTATCTTTTAAGTTCTTTAGTTTTGATCAAAACACACAAGAGGGTAAACAAATTCTCATTAAAGGGCAATCACTCCTATAAAGAGTGACAGTCTTCAGGGATTGGTTATAATCTCTCACGTGGTCCCACTGTCACCTTGCATTGTAAGGAAATACAATGTGTATAATCTCCATATGGGCAAGTAACAAATCCAATGTACTTCTTACAAAACAACCAGTCATTTTATCAATAAATAGGAAGGAAAAAGAGAAAACGGTTGAGGGTTGTATTTCATTTACATGAATAATATATTTGGAAAACAAAAACTACTGAGCCACCCGTCTAATTTGTAATATTCTATGAAAAGATCATTGTAATCCCTACGTCTTGTATTCTGCGATAAAAATGCATGACACAAATGGAAGATAGACTAAATTCTGTCAGACATATTCTGAAAAATTTCTGACATGTCTGATATTTTCTATCCACATGTATTTATGTGTAAAATATTATTGACAATACTGGGATTTTAACTCTATGTTCTATGTAGCCATGTTGGTTTGGAGAAGGGATAATCTGACACTCTTGACTCACACTGGCCTAACACAAGAAATATATTTCTATTTTATGTATTTTCGGTGGTATTTGATGGTAATTTTAGCTGATTCCGAATATTTTTTCAATTTCAGGTGTAATAGTGTTTAAAATTTTTCAACTACTGGTAAATAGTCAGTTAGCTAAATAAGGACAATTGTTTCTAAGCACCTTGACAAATCTGTGTGTGCATCATTGTAAATCCTGACCCCAAAATATGCAGCAACATAGTAACAATTAATAGACCTATGTTATTGTTTGTCATGATTAGCATATCCTTAATAGTAATTTAAAGCATTGGAAAACAGGAAGTAGGTGTCCTACAACCGTTGCAAGCTGTCTACAAAATATGAAATCCTTCTGTTCGGTTGCATCGGAGAAATGTGTGACTAAATTCTTTAAGTTCATTCAACATAGTGAACAATTCAAAGTATCTGCAAACAGGAAATCTGAGTGCTAATGATGCAAAAGTGCTGACACATTACGACTCGTCATTGTCAAACTTTCAAACTTCCTACCACATATATGAAGTCATTCTGTTTAGTACCATATATTGCCTGTGAAAAGTGTGACATACATATTTGTTGGACGCACAGGGTAAAGACGATATAGGCTCAAATCCAACTTTTCAAACGCCTTGCTGATATAAACCTTTAATCTAAAGTTAAAATCTGTCACTTAATGTTTGGGAGAGAGTACTAGTGCTTACAAGGCAATCAGCCAAAGAATTAACTTTATCAAAGGGACATAAATCCTGGAAAAAATAATCCATGGCTATTGATTTTCGAATCTCATAAATATCTGAGAAGAAATGTAAGCTTCAGAGAGCTTACAATGCATTTTTCCATTTAAAAATAGTATATCAATACTGATTTTTAAACTTCAGTATGACATTGCTTACTAATATATTAATCTTTGATATTAAATTTCATTAAAAAAGTGGTATATGCTTAACCATGTTAACAGTCGCCTCTATCTTATGTCATGAAAAATCATGTTTAAATATCAAAATTTCACATTAGGTCAAGTTTCAGGGTTAGAACATTTTACATGACCGATGGTCTAGAATTTGGTGATGTCTTAGGCTTAGATAAGAGTCAATTACCAATCCGCTATCACTTGATACAACTTATCAATATATTTTATAGGAGGGTTTTACATGTGGATCAGAGTATGCCTACCCTTCCAGAGCACCTGAGATCACCACCAGTTTTAGTGGGTTTTGTGTTGCCCTGTCTTTGCTTTTCTATGTTGTGTTTTGTGTACTGTTGTTTGTTTGTCTTTTCTTTTTATCCATGGTGTTGTCAGTTCATTTTTGACTTGTGAGTTTGAATGTCCTTTTGGTATCCTTCGTCTTTCTTCTAAAAGTTTACAGTGCAATTTGTCATATAGTTTTCATTTCCAAGGGCATATCTTCTTTAAAAATAAGTGATCGTCACTGCTTTCGTAAGTGATGACCATGACATGACCTTAATTTTCTTCTCACTCCACTTTGTCAATTGTTAAACCACTAGAAGAAAATCATCACATATTTTGATGAACATTAACAATTTCACATGGTCTAGCTGTGACAGAGATTTCGAACAAACAAAAACTTACCTGGACAATTCTGCTCACACTCTTCCTTCTTCTGTAAAAATAGTAGAATATGTACTATTAATTATTTGAATAAAACATACATGGTATTTATCAAAACATATAAACACGATAATGTGAGCATAATAGACCACATTTTACAAACAGACAAGTCCCATTTAACACGTAACAGAAAAACTAAGATTGTGTAACAGGAAACCCATACACAGTTAGGGAAAGAACTAATGTGATCCTGAATGACATACACCATGAAAAAAAGTCTGGCTCCTATCATGTTGTTCATGCCTAGAAAAGTCTTATGAAAGGTAAAATTCAGTGGCATGAAAAGGGAAAGAAGGATGGCTATAACAAGATCAACAAAACAGGGTTCATCAGTAGCAGAATAGTGGAATATTACAAATTCACATTGGTACCTCTCGTATGTTAGATATGGAGAACAACAAACCGTAAAACTGTAAGATGAGAGGAACAAGATGTGGGTATACAGACTTCCAACATTGATATAAGATGAAACATTATATTTGTAAACTTCCCCACACACAGACCGGTGTGAAATCAAACTTGTTTTGCATTTTGTTGGTGTTTTCTTATTTCTTTCCTTTTTTTGTTCTTCTTTTTTCACCTCATACATGGAACAACAATAAGAACTCTGTGATATACTTATTAACTATTTTTGCTTTCTGGTTTTAAACATGATAAACATTTCCTCAAGCTTACAGGTATTCCGGCATTGGAACAAAGAATGTCCTTGACATTTTAATCAATGATAAGCAGAATTTTTAGTAATGTTTTGGTTGAATAATGCATTAAGAAAATTAAGGTCATGTCATGGTCATCACTTACGAAAGCAGTGACGATCAATTATTTCTTGTACTGGCTATTTTGTATATTAACGACACACTGGCATTTATTTTTACCAACTCTGCCGCCCATACACACAAGCCATTAGCTATGGAGTTGAGTAACCTCTAAACCGCCATGAATACATAATGCATAACTTATATATTAACATTTAGCATAAGGTTTAATCAGTACTTGGAGCAATACTGCTATTGACTATTTCACCTACATCATGCGAATAACCCTTATAGCCTATTTCTGTCCACTAAATACTCTATCTTTAATGATTTTTGTGTCATTCATTACCCGACACAACACCATTCTATTCTAAGATTTATGCATATGGATCCCCACACTTAAATGATTCTAAAAACACAAATCAGACTCGTTTCGATAAACCACTTCACGGACAACAGAGTCCTCCAACTTGACCCAAAATACACAATTTTCAATGAGAACAATATGTATCAACCGGCCAGAGCAACTGGTCACTTTTCCCTGGAAAATTCTTATCTTATGACGTATTGTAATGTTGCATCGAAATATATGTATGTGTGTGTGCATCATTGTAACCTTGTATGTGTGTTGTGTTTTGTTTTTTTTCAGATGTATATATGTTCATCTATAATAGATTTTTGCTTAGGGGAGGCCTCAAGTCTTTTTAGTTACTCAAAATGTAATTGTGGCTTTAATAAGTAAATAACTGAATAATTTTATTTCGGTTGCCATAGCAACAATGTACCGGAATCCGCGATCAAAATAATACCAACTTAATTTTTTTCCTTCTTTTTAAAGACAAGAGTGCACACGCTGAAATGTCTTGCCTATTTTACTGACCATTGATTTTATGTTAAAAGTCTTAAAGATTATGGTTTAACTAAAAACACAGAAACCCAGGTCAGATAAATGCTGTCAGACAGACATATACATGTTTATGAAAATTGAAAAACAGACCAAAACAAAAAACCTAACATTGACCAATGAACCATGAAAATGAAGTCAAGGTCAGATGATACATGTCAGACAGATATATAGACATCAAAACCATTCCATACACCAAATATAGTTGACCTTTTGCTTATAGTACTTGCAAAACAGACCAAACCACAAAAACTTAACATTGACTAATGAACCATGAAAATGAGGTCAATGTCAGATGAAACCTGCCAGACTGACATGTACCTATTACAGTCATTACAAACACCAAATATAGTTGACCTGTTGCTTATGATAATTGAAAGAAAAGACCAAAACAAAAACAACTTAACATTGACCAATGGACCATGAAAATGAAGTCAGTGTCAGTTGATACCTGTCAGACAGATATATACACCTTAAAACCATTCCATACACTAAAAATAGTTGACCTATTGCTTATAGTACTTAAAAACAGACCAAAACACAAAAACTTAACATGAACCAATGAACCATGAAAATGAGGTCAAGGTCAGATGAAACCTGCCAGACTGACATGTACCCATTACAGTCATTTCATACACCACATGTAGTTGACCAACTGCTTATAGTATTTGAGAAACACATAATCACGTAACTATAACCTTGATCACTGATTCATGAAATGAGATCGAGGTCAGGTGAACAATATCTGACAGACATGTAGACGTTGCAAGGAACCCATATACCAAATATGGTTATTCTATTCAAACCTCTTTTTTTTCAAGCAGTCGCTGAACCATGAAAAAGAGTTCAAGGACATTGGACATATGACAGATGAAAACTTCGTAACATAAGGTATCTGCATACACGATATGAAGCATCCAGGTCTTCTACCTTCTGAAATATAAGCATTAAACAAATAGTTAACGCCACTGCCTCCTGATATTAATACCTATTTTCATTGCAGCCGAGACAAAATAATACATCAATGCTTTGAATGCAAATAATAATATATATGATAAACCATCAAGGAGCTGTGTATCAATTAATATGCATTCTTATTTTCATCTATTTTCTTATTGGTGAAAACAATATGTACATGTATCCAGCTGACAAAGTGATAACATCAAATATCTGTTAATGCAGAGTAAGACAAATAAACAACTGCGCCTTGGGCGCATGATACGCTCGTCACTTTTTCAAAGAATAAAGTTCAATAACTTCTCAATGTCATATCAGAAATTCATTAAAAAGTAAAGGAGGTTGTTTTAATAGATATAAACCAGTCACCAAAGTTTAATGTAAACTACTCAAAGCACTTTTAAGATATTGTCTAAAACTGGAAAATCAACCCTTTTTATGAATAAAATCCCATAACTCGGAGCCGTAAAATCTAAAATTTATGAAAATCAAAAGGAGCTTACGTCAATAGATATAAACAATTTACCAAAGTTTCATGACAACTGCTCAAAGCATTTTAAATTATTGTCGGAAATCTTGAAAATCTCCCTTTGTAATGAATAAAACCCCATAACTTGGAATTTATGTAAAATCTAAAATTGGATGAAAATTGGATGGGAGCTAATGTCAATAGATATAAAGAATTCACCAAAGTTTCTTACTAATTGGTGAAAGTGTTTTGAGTTATTGTCCGAAAACTAGAAAATCCCCATTTTTAATGAATAAAACCCCATAACTTGGAAATGTTAAATCAAAAATTTATAAAAATCAAAAGGAGCTCACGTCAATAGATATAGACAATTCACCAAAGTTTCATGTAATTTGGTTAAAGCATTTTTAGTTATTGTCCGACATGTTGACGACGGACAGACGGACGGACAACGGTATACCATAATATGTCCGTAAATGGGCGTACAAAATCAAACAGCACCAATAATATTAGGGCATGTAGGGAAAGCCAAGGGATGTAAGAAAACTTTCAATGTCATGCTACAATGTGAAACAATGATATTTATTCCAAACATTTAGTGTACATGCTGCAATCTGATTTTCGAAAGTAATACTTTTCGGTACTTCATTTTTCTAAACGATATCTACATGATCTAGCAAAGGTGTTTTAACCTGAACCATATTGTATAATCAAAAACATATTACTGATTCAGGAGAAAGTGATTTACGCAATGAAATCTAGAAGATAAATTGTATGAAATTAGAACGTGATTCTAAAAGGATTTTGACCTAAATTATCAATTTTACGTTAAAAATCTAATTATTTTGTATATCTTAATATACTGCCTCAGTGTCTCGTGGAAGCATGTTCGCCTCGAGTGCAGGAGGTCATGGGTTCGTTCCCGGCCAGGTCAAACCAAAGACTTGAAAATTGGTATTTGCTCCTTCTCCGCTAAGCACGCGGCATTAAGGAGTAAGAGCAAAGACTGTTTGGCTCGAGTCAGAATAATGTGTCCGGGTAGGTAACTTGTCTTCCTGCGAACTGTTACCTTGTCCACTAGCACGTTAAAATCTGGCTCAGCGTGTTGGTCTGTACAAAGCAGAGTAAATATTCATATTACATTAACATGTTCTTGTCCTGAATATGCATATTAATTTGCTGCTGGACGTTAAGCAGCCATCCATCATCATCATCTTATATTTTAATATGAAATTCAAATTTCCTAAAGTCAACAAGAAACATCGATGTTTTCTCATTATGACGTTTATGGCCATAAGTCTAGAAATGTCATGGCAAGTCACATATATCAACCAACATGTTTCAAATCTTTGCACTGAATGTTGTCTTTAGTATATAATATTTGAAGAGCTTTGATTATATTTTTAAATATTCGTCCAACATCAATAAAATAACAAGGATGTAGACACAATAGGCTTCATTTGGAAAAGCGGATTTGCTAACATGGCAAATTATGTAATGAACTATAATAGCTAATGTTTTAAATCTTCCTATTCTTATACAAGATAAGAGAACTTAATTTCAAAATTTCAAAATAATATATCTGTCCATTTAAAAGATTGGATTTATTACCAATATATAAAATTTAATATCGTAATTTGACTTTAGCTGGGTAGGTATATTTATCTGTGCTAACTCTGTAATCTACAATACTCAAGTCTCATGTGAGCAGGGTATACCAAAAATTTTGAACTGTCTCAGATCAACACATGCATGACAAAGGCTGTGTTCACATTCAACGTGGCCGAACAACACTCATAATTAACGCGTGCACTACACATATTGATGAATTAATGTATTGTTCGGTCACTCGTTGAATATTTATGTATATTTGAATCATTTGATTAGTTATTCCACAAAAGTAGATGTTTTGGTTAAATTTTCATAAATAAACTGTCTATACAGAGACATGTCTCACCTGTATGTTATTTTGCTATCAAAATGCTGATGTTGAATTTAAAAAGCTATATTCTAAAATCTAATTTTTGCAAAGTATTCAGAGTCAATGAACCATGACAGTGCAAAATAATTTCCATGGAAATAAGTTAATTATGCAATTGCTCATATATCAGCATATCAAATACAACTGACTAATCATAAGAGTAACATGTAAAATATGCAAAAGTTTCAAAGTTAATAGCCCATTATGATAGGCAGGGCATAATAATCCTCTTTGAAATAAGATATGCCAATTCTTATGCAACTGCATACCAAATATTATTGATTTACCATAACTGGTTCCCCTTAAACTGACCTTATCACAACTTACTTAGTCTGCATGTAGTCAAAACTTGATTTTAACTACATATAAACATTAATTTTGATCAATATTGACAAAGTACAGTTTACGCATTGAGGATCCAACACCACACCAAGTGAAGCTCAATGAGAACCTAATCTTAAATATACCATACCTAACTGATGTTGTACAGTCTTCTAAAGATTATCTTTGCGTATAAATAGTAAGCAGTTAACTACTGTACAATTTATACATCTGACCTTTAATGTATGCAATGCATCTGGATGAGAATTGGCGATTATACCACATCTTCCTATCTTAATCATGTTTATGTTAGTAATAAAATAGATTGATCGTTTATAATAAAAAAATGCTCCTCAAAAATCTGAGTTAACAATATTGTCATTGTTATTTATCATGACATATTGTCATTATAATTTTATGAGATTTTGTCAGATTTTATTGCACTGATCATTTTAACATGTTTAAACACAAAATATATATACCTTATCTTGGTTCCACACAATCCAAATTCCTGCTCTGTGTGTTAGTTTATGTTTGTCACACATCCATTCACTGGTCTGCAAAGCTTCCTCTTCACTGATGAAACATTGCATCTTAGAACATGAATATTCAATATGGAAAGGTAATTGTTGACTGCGTTTTGCATGGATTGTAGACTGATAAAATCGGAAATTCTTTCCATTGTAGTTACCAGGCATTCCTTAACACCTGTAGCTATATCAGGTACAATTAATCCTGAGGAGGTTCTGTGGATGATGTAAAGAAGAATCTTGTTGCCTTCAACACATACAACAATATCATGTGACTTGTCAAATGATAAACCAATAAATCCTGAAAACAGGAGTTTTCTCCTTCATACTGCTTGACGGTCCACATGCTCAGACAGGCACTGATGAGACGATTTGGTAGGGCTGGTGGTATGATGGTCCTTTGAAAAGAAATGCTAAACAAATAGCTCTCTCTGGTGTACACTCTTTGTCCATGAAGCTGGTGGTGTTTCGCTCTATAACCATGCAGGGAACAAAAAGTTTTCCACTGGTAACCGACTTCCTGTAGTTGTATCATATCTTCGCTGCTCTGCCAAGATGTCCAAATAAATAAGAATGTTAAATATAAACTCTTTGTATGGCAGAATTGCACTGAAATCTTTTGTTCCCAAATCAAATAGAGGTCCTCCGTCTTATAGTCCCACTTTCTGACATCCGTTTGAAAGTTTCCTGCATTCTTGTTTCTTTGGGCCAAAATACTTTATCTGCAAAATATAACAAAATAAAATCTTTTAAAAATAGAACAAAATGTGGTATGCATTGCAAGGTAACAACTACCCAACACAGACCAAACTGCTTTGTATATAAGGTGGGGTTTAACATGTTTGTAACTTATTAAAGTTCCTTTGAAGGCCAATGTTCATCCTATTTTTAACAAATATGGAAGTTAAATTAAAGATTGTAATTTTAAACAAGAATAAGTGCCCATAGGACACTATGCCCTGCTCACAAGATAACGTATGTGCACGTTATATGTCTAGGTCAAAATTGTTGTTTGTCATATAATCCAAAAGTTCACCTCACAGATAATATGTGTATAAAGGTTCAAATTGATGTGAACAAATACTCATGGAAAACTACTTTTACAAACATATTTGACAAGTGAATTATAAGTTTCCAAAATCAAATTTCTTTGTTTCGTGAACCATGTAATTGGGGTTAAAACTTTACTTTGGCATTATATTTTACAACTTCACATTATAATGATCATGAGTACTTAGTTTCAACTCAATATGACCACAACTTCAACATGTTCAAGATAAGCTACCTTAATAAGCATGTTGTATAAGTTTCATAACATTTGGTTGAGATCAACTAAAGTTAGAGAACAGAATGCAGTTTCGGGCATACGTACGGACACAGGTAACCCTAATGCCCTTCACTATTACAGGGACATAGAAATGGGTTGGATTAGGTTTGATGTACAAGTTTGAAAACCAAATAGAATTATTTTAGGTTTTGATCTACATTTCTTTCACAATAAGTGCTGAGAAATTAAGTAAAGACCCTGTAGATCATTACATTACATAACATTAAAATAAACTTTGTCTCATTGGCACTCATACCACATCTTCTAATATCTATTTTAGATGAAATAAAGATAAATAAAATTAAAAACAAATATTATCTCATGAACAGAAAGTAAGCGAACTCATTTCAGCTTAAATTGGTTTTAGCGGGATGTATAATACGAGTGAAAACCCTGGTCACGCAAAACTGTCTGCTAATTATATAAGTGATTCTCTGAAAAGCACTAAGAACATGAACAGTCATTGCTCAATATCACATATATACAATATATAAAAATATGTATTCTGACTCATTTCAAACCACAGAATTCATAAATTATTTTTATAGATGTCAGAGTTCAATATTAGTTGTATTATAAATATCTGTCATAAACAGACATCATAACACATAAGAAGAACACTCAACTGACAAAATATCGAATAACTGCAACCAAGAGTATTGACACAAATATAAATATATATATATATATTTCAAGAGTATTGAAAACACAACCTGTCACAAAAGTAAACTGACATGAATACCTGTCACAAAGGACCTCGTGACCTCTATAATAAGTATTGACATGAATACATGTCACAAAGGACCCCATAACCTCTGTAATAAGTATGGACATAAATACTTGTCACTAAGAACACATTACATCCATAATAAGTATTGACATAAATACCTGTCACTTAGGACCTAAATACCTCAAAATAAGTATTGACACAAATACCTGTCACAAAGGACCTCATAACCTCCATAATGAGTATTGACATAAATACCTGTCACTAAGGATCTAATAACCTCCATAATAAGTATTGACATATATTCCTGTCACATAAGGATCTTATAACCTCCATAATAAGTATTGATATAGATACCTGTCACAAAGGACCTCATAACCTCCATAATAAGTATTGACATGAATACCTGTCACAAAGGACCTCATAACCTCCATATTAAGTATTGACATAAATACCTGTCACAAAGGATCTCATAACCTCCACCATGAGTAAGGGGTTGATGATTACGAAATCTTTCAGCTGTGGAGTATCAAAGTAAACAATCTTCCCCAGTGAGTGGTGGAAATTTAGGAAATCTTTGAGTTGGTCTGGGGACAATACAGACACCTTGCTTATAGCATTTAATTCTTCAACATCCTCCAATGACAAGATTTGTTTTCCTTCTGCCACCAGCTCTGCAATCTCGAGTTCAAGGGGAACACAAGCGTTGGGCATCTTCTCCCCCCAACAAGGATGTTCAAACGTAAGTTCTGTGATGGCTTTCTTGAGGACTTCAATTTCTGGATCTGTGTTATCCCTTGCATTGACAAATATCCGTTGTGTTAGGACTAGATGGTGTCGTCCCTCATGGTCCTTGAACAATTCCTCTACTCCATTGTACAACTCCTCACGCCTGGACTCCACATCCTCCTTAAAAGTGATAATTTAAGACATTATCTATCTTTTAGTGCTACAGTCAGTTATTAATTAGAAGGAAACAGCTGTATCTCATAATAGTGTTAAAGCTTCAGACAAATTAAAAATAATTCCAAATTAACCGAAGTCTTGCAAAATTCCTAACGATTTCAAAATGATGACGCTTCCGGAAAAAATTGACCAATCATTTTTTTAAATAAAATGGAAAATGCGCTTGCGGATAGACGAGACTTTGACGACGCATATAGTGATTTATTTCAATTAAAGAAAAGTGAAGTTATCTCAAAATAGGACAAAAGTGTCCAGATGTCGATCAGCATAAAATAACTAGTCAAAAGTCAAAATGCAAACCATATTGGAATGAAAACCTTCAGGAATATTGGGACAAAACATATTAAGAGGAGAAAGTCTAGCTTAAATATAAGATATGTGGACCGAGGAAAAACCTCTATCTTAGAGAGCATTTCGTAACAGCAAGAAATGATTTTGATGACCTTCCTTCTGCTAAAGGAAAAACAAAATTATTAATTACGCCAACAAAAGGACTTTTATATTTATCGAAAGAAAGTAATACGAAGGCATTTTGGCAAAAATAGGAAAACTAGGAATTCAAGGGATAGGAATAAAATAATACCAACGGAAGCAAATGGGAACATCAGCAAGGATATAGCTATTTTGTATTGAACCTGGAAAAGTGAACAAGACCATTTATACAACACTTAAGTGACGGGGAATTAAATGAGAGCTTTCTAAAATTCTTTCAACGACAAGTGAATAATAATCTAGTGAACAACATTAACAATAACTCGGACAAATTACACTCATATGAGGACGTGGATAATTCTGTATATGGTACAAAGTTGAATAAGTCCACTTGTTTATACCAGATATGCACAGGATGCCTTTGCAACAATTCATGTGTTGATATGTTATTCAAGATCATAAGATTTGCATTCGACAACAGAGTTATGTTTAAATAACCGGAAACTTGGAACCACATTTTGATCAATCCTATTTTAAAACTGATAAAGACAACTGTGATCCTCTGGGGTATAGAGGAATAGCTCTTATGCCAATTCCTTGTAAAATATACGGTGATATATATCTAAAATGTACGATTATTATCTTGATAAAATACTAGCTGACGAACAAAATCTTTTCAGAAAGGATTGTGGCTGTATGGAACATCTTGATGCTTTAAGAACTTTAATCACCATTATGAAAATTGAACATAACGTTTCCGTGCTTTGTCGACGCAAAAAGGCCTTTGACACCGTAAAAGAGAAATATTATGGTATATATTAATGGCACCTGGTATAAATGGAAAGTTCTTGAAAAGATTACAATCACTGTACATGCTGTACGTAGATGTTCGTTACGTAGTACAAATCAATGGGTACATGACAGATATGTTTAACATTAATTCAGGAGTGAAATAAGGATGTAAGTTATCCGCGACGTTGTTTTCAGTTTATGTAAATGATCTGGCAGATGAAACCAACTTTTAAATTTCGGTTTACCAATAAATGCGGATAGTATGCTTTCTATATTATTATATGCATACGGCATTTTATACTAGAGATTTCAATAAAATGACATAACTCGACATAACCAACCTATCTGACCGTATCTTGGCCTATAGCATTGAAGGATGACGGAGGGAGCATAGACTGCATGAATTTTGGCTCGTTGAATACACATACTTTGTTGGAATAGATGATATTTAAAATTAGCAGAAACTACTATTTTAATTCTTTACATTTTTGTTATTAAATTTGGGATGATTCATTGACAACAAACTTTAATGGGAATAATTAATTCAGTTACCGGTAATCAAATGCACCGATCATTACTTTGTCATTTCACTTGACCCATATATTTATCTCTCAAACGATGAATTCTTAAAGCTACTAAATCAAAATTAAGTTTGAAAAAATAAAAATAATGGAATCTGAAGCGAGATCATATTCTCATTTTTGATTTAAAAGTTATAAGATTAAAACAAGAGTTTCAAACACGCCAGAATGTAAAAGGTGTACACAACTTCCTTCTTCTTTTATTTTAGCATTCTTCTATAATTTATTTCAAGATACTTTTGTCAAAGGTAAAATTCAGATCACTGATGCATCTTTCTGATAGTACTTTGTCACCTTTATTGGAATTTTATCAAATGGAATTTATGAGGACGCATTTTCAAGAATAAAATATGATTACACTTTACTGAATCAGTTATTTTTTTTATATCTTGTCTTTAATTACAATGATGCATAGATTCTAGGAAGAGCCCGTACAAACGTATGCGTAATCTAACGTTATTGCTCTTAGAATTGTTTTTCTAAAATGTGTTTGGCGTTTAACTTATACAAATATGTATGAAAAACGGACGTGTACGGAATATTTGATTGAAGTTTTGTTTAGCAGGATGATCATTTTAGTTGTATGACCAACTTATTATAGCAAGAGGATATCATATTTACTGGTCTGTGCATTTGTCCCGTTTTTCGTTCTGTTCAAAATATAAAACGTTTAAAATTATATACCAAATTAGAGTTTGATCCGGATTAAGTGGTGCACTGAACATGGAAATATGATCATGTGAAAGGACACAGTGTCTTAAGGCCACATTCTTGTTGCAAAAGATTTGATTAATACACATACATGTATATGTATCTTCCATATTCATAACTGTCTCTTTGGTCGCACGCTCGCCTCGACAGTAACCATCAAAAGTGATCAGGGAATAGAAATATGGTCACTATTGGTCTTGTTCCGATCGGCAGTTAAACCATTGTCAAAGTGGGAGTCCGTTTGGTTGTGCGGAATGTACAAGTACGCAGTCCCGTCCGGTCAGAGTGGGGACGATAAATCTGATGCCTCTCGTAGATAGAATGCCTTGCTTTCTACATGTTAATTACACATGAAATACTTGCCACTGGACGTTAAGCAACCAACTATCAATCAATCAACAGTAGTGTAACTTGAGTTTTATTTTGGTGCGGCAAATTATTTGAATCCTGGCAGTCAAAGCCTCACCTTGGTCAAAAGACGTCAATGCCAATAGGAATTGAATGGTTAATTGAAAATATGAATCGCAAAATAGGTGTAGGTGATCATACTCGGGAGGTCACACACTGGCAAAAGATCCTATCTATAAATAAAATGCTTTGCTGAGCACAGCCTGATACGACCGCAGAGGTCAAACCCTGAACAGTGGGGCAAGTTTGGACACAATATTCAAGCTTGATACTGTCTGAATTTGGATTGTGATCAATTTTGACATTATAAAGGTTTCTGACACAAAATAAATGTTGTCAAAGATCTTAAAATCTATTGGGCAATACTGTGCAATTGAAGTTTTCTTCTTGAAACTTTTCAAAAATTTGAAATCTGAAAATTTTGAAGAAAAAATATGAACCCCAATCTTTTGACCCCACCCCTTGGAGTAATTACCCCAAACTCAATCCAAGCCTTCCATTTGTGGTATGGAACCTTGTAGTACAATTTTAGAGATCCATACACTGAAATACAAGTTATTGTCTGAAAACTAGAAAATGCTTGTTTTGGCCCTTTTGGCCCCAAATTCCTGCATGTTTGTGTAAATTATCCCCATACTCAATCCCAACCTTTCCTTTGTGATATGGAACCTTGCCAAAAATAAAATATTGTTTGTTTCCCCTTCCCCGACCGACCCGGTAAAATCACCGAGACTCGAAAAAATTTTTTGACCATTCTTGTCCAAAATTTTTTTTTTGCTATGTTGGCTTTTGGTGATATCTTTTCGATGCTGTAATCAACGAGCGTTGGTTTTTTGTGATACCTTTCCGATGCTGTAGTCAACAAGCGGTTTAAATAAAGGCATTTTGCATTGAAGCGTCTATATGATTCGGAATCAAGGAAAACAAACATAATGCCTTGCCACACGATTTGTGTTGTGTGCAAGGGTGATCTTTGAAAATAAAAATCTGAAGCATCTTTCAACCCACTGAGTGCACGTGGATTTGCTTTGTCTTTCACCTCTGTTCCTGTTTAAACGATAACATCTTTGAGTAAAATGGTCTGAATCGTGCTTTGAAATCTATCTAATTTGTCTTCGAACAGGTTGGGCACAAGTCAGGAAAAGTGGGATACATGTATTCCCTGCTTTCAGGGAACGTCCCTGATTTCTGGTGTAAAAAAAACAGTTTAAATGTGATTTCATTTTTCAATTCATGGCATGAAATTTACAAAGGGCACGTTTTAACGTTCTAACTGCATCAGTTGAATTTGTAAATACTTAAATGTAGAGCAGGATCTGCTTACCCTTCCGAGCACCTGAGATCACCCCAGTTTTGGTGGGGTTCGTGTTGCTAGTCTTTAGTTTTCTATAATTTGTCTGCTTGTCTTTTATTTTTGGCCATGGCGTTGTCAGTTTGTTTTCGATCTATGAGTTTGACTGTCCCTCTGGTATCTTTCATCCCACTTTTTAAAGTATTCTAGGAACAACAAAACATGAATAAATGAAGCCTTGTTTTTCTAGAACTCGAAAAACATACAAATCTTTGTTTAGGAATCAATTGACCAAACTGCATGATCCAGGTGTAACTGAACATAACTGAATTATGTTCACTTCTATTGAAAATTTTATTCATTGAATTTTAATTCCCAAGTGATTAACATATCTTTTGTCATCTCATAATTGATGATCAAGGTATGTATTGGTGAACAAAGGAATTGTTTTGTTGTGAGTTATGCATCAAATTAGACTTGAAATAAGCTTGATTTTAACTAATAAAACACTTTCTATCATGAAACATTGTTATCACATGTAGAATGTGCGCTTCTGTAGATTTCATACCAAAAATGAATAGGAAAAAGGAGGTCCCTGTATATTGTTTTTAACACCAGAAAACTGGGGTGTACACTGAATACATGGAATACCCCACTTTTCTTGACTTGAGCCTTACCTGTTGAATTTTGTACAAATTCAATATAGAAAACCATATCAAGAAATAAAATAAAATAATTTGCCTACCTACCTACCCATACCCTGACAACCTCAGTCGGGAAACAAATATATTTTTATGTTGGCCCAAGTTATTATCCGAAACTACAATAAAATGCTCCGCAGGGCGCAGCTTGATACGACCGCAGAGGTCGAACCCTGAATAGTTGGGGCAAGTATGGACACAACATTCAAGCTTGATACAGCTCTGAATTTGGATTGTGATTAAATATTTCACACAGCATAGGTTTCTGACACAGAATGAATGTGGTCTAAGAACTTAAAAATTTTAAATTGGACATTCACCTATTATGGTCCAATATCCAAAATCTAAATACATGGTTAGATTCAGCATATCAAAGAACCCCAAGAGTTCAATTTTTGATGAAATCAAACAAAGTTTAATTTTGGACCCTTTTGACCTCAATGTGGACAAAGTTGATAACGGGGCCCAAAATCAAAAATCTAAATACATGGTTAGATTCAGCATATCAAAGAACCCCATATATTCAATTTTGTTGAAATCAAACAAAGTTAAATTTTGGACCCCGATTTGGACCAACTTGAAAACTGGGCCCATAATCAAAAATCTAAATACATGTTTAGATTCAGCATATCAAAGAACCCTAAGAATTCAATTTTGTTAAAATCAAACTAAGTTTAATTTTGGACCCTTTGGACCTTAATGTAGACCAATTTGAAAACAGGACCAAAACATAAGAATCTAAATACACGGTTAGATTCGGCATATCAAAGAACCCCAATATTTCAATTTTGATGAAATCAAACAAAGTTTAATTTTGGACCCTTTTGACCTCAATGTGGACAAAGTTGATAACAGGGCACAAAATCAAAATCTAAATACATGGTTAGATTCAGGATATCAAAGAACCCCATATATTCAATTTTGTTGAAATCAAACAAAGTTTAATTTTGGACCCTGATTTGGACCAACTTGAAAACTGGGCCCATAATCAAAAATCTAAATACATGTTTAGATTCAGCATATCAAAGAACCCTAAGAATTCAATTTTGTTAAAATCAAACTAAGTTTAATTTTGGACCCTTTCGACCTTAATGTAGACCAATTTGAAAACAGGACCAAAATTAAGAATCTAAATACACGCTTAGATTCAGCATATTAAAGAACCCCAATAATTCAATTTTGATGAAATCAAACAAAGTTTAATTTTGGACCCTTTGGACCTCAATGTGGACCAATTTAAAAACGGGGCCCAAAATCAAAAACTTAATACACGGTTAGATTCAGCATATTAAAGAACCCCAAGAGTTCAAGAATAAAACCCTATTGAAATTGGTCAAGAAATAAGCAATTTATACAAAGTATCTTCTTTTGCACTAGGGGGCCTCGGTGGCCGAGTGGTCTAAGTAGTTTACTACTGTAATCACTAGCCAGTCAACACTGAGGTTGTGAGTTCGAACCCCGCTCGTGCGGGTGCACTCGACTCAGTCTTAATTGACTAGGATTGTCAGTTTTCCTATCGAAGGTCGGTGGTTTTCTCCGGGCACTCCGGCTTCCTCCACTAATAAAACTGACCGCCACGAAATAGCCCAAAAGTGGTGCTTAAAAGTGGCGTAAAACACAAAAATCAAAAATCAAATCTTTTGCACAATACTGTGCAATTGAATATTTCTTGCAATTGCGCAATACTGTGCAATTGAATATTCTTGCTTTTGCGCAATACTGTACAATTGACAATTTCTTGCTATTGCGCAATATTGTGCTATTGGATATTTCTTGCTATTGCACAATACTGTGCAATTGAAGATTTCTTGCTATTGCGCAATACTGTGCAATTGAAAATTTCTTGCTATTGCACAATACTTATTATATAATAATTTACACATCCTGTTTGGTGTGTATCTCCTGCCATATCATATTATTTGCTTTTAAATATAAATCAGAAATAACCAACTTAAAACGGAAAATTTTAAAGAAAAAAATGAAAAAAAATCCCCTCCCCAAACTTTTGAACCCCTTATGATTCATCACCCCAAACTCCATACACTTGAACACAAGTTATTGTCTGGAATCTAGAAAATGCTTATTTTGGCCCTTTTGGCCCCTAATTCCTAAATGTTTCAGGCAATTACCCCAGACTCAATTCCAGCTTTCCTTTGTGATATGGAACCTTGTAGTACAATTTCAGAAAGATCCATACACTTACACACTAGTTATTGTCATGAAACTAGAAAAATGCTTGTTTTTGCCCTTTTTGCCCCTAATTCCTAAACTTTTGAGGCAATTACCCCAAAATCAATCCCAGCATTCCCTTTGTGATATGGAACCTTGTGGTACAAAGTCAGAGAGATCCATACACTAACACACAAGTTATGTCTGGAAGTTACAAAATGCTTATTTTTGGCCCTAATTCCTTAACTGTTGGTACCATAACCCCAAAATCAATCCCAACCTTCCTTTGTGATATTGAACCTTATGGTAAAATTTCATAGAGATCCATTCACTTAAACTAAAGTTAGAGTGCGAAAACCAAGGCGTCTTCGGACGACGACGACGACGACGCCAACGTCATACCAATATACGACCACAAAATTTTTGCGGTCGTATAAAATGCTTGTTTTGGCCCCTTTGGGCCCCTAATTCCTTAACTGTTGGTACCATAACCCCAAAATCAATCCCAACCTTCCTTTTGTGAACCATGACAGTGCAAAATAATTTACATGGAAATAAGTTATGCAAATGCTCATATATCAGCATACCACATCTTCCTATCTTAATCATGTTTATGTTAGTAATAAAATAGATTGATCATGTTTATAATAAAAATGCTCCTAAAAATCTGAGTTAACAATATTGTCATTGTTATTTATCATGACATATTGTCATTATAATTTTTATGAGATTTTGTCAGATTTTATTGCACTGATCGTTTTAACATGTTTAAACACAAAATATATACCTTATCTTGGTTCCCACAATCCAAATTCCTGCTCTGTGTTAGTTTATGTTTGTCACACATCCATTCACTGGTCTGCAAAGTCCTCTTTACTGATGAAACATTGCATCTTAGAACATGAATATTCAATATGGAAAGGTAATTGTTGACTGCATTTTGCATGGATTGTAGACTGATAGAAACCGAAATTTTTCCATTGTAGTTACCAGGCATTCCTTAACACCTGTAGCTATATCAGGTACAATTAATCCTGAGGAGGTTCTGTGGATGATGTAAAGAAGAATCTTGTTGCCTTCAACACATACAACAATATCATGTGACTTGTCAAATGATAAACAAATAAATCCTGAAAACAGGAGTTTTCTCCTTCATACTGCTTGACGGTCCACATGCTCAGACAGGCACTGATGAGACGATTTGGTAGGGCTGGTGGTATGATGGTCCCTTTGAAAAAAATGCTAAACAAATAGCTCTCTGGTGTACACTCTTTGTCCATGAAGCTGGTGGTGTTTCGCTCTATAACCATGCAGGAACAAAAAGTTTTCCACTGGTAACCGACTTCCTGTAGTTGTATCATATCTTCGCTGCTCTGCCAAGATGTCCAAATAAATAAGAATGTTAAATATAAACTCTTTGTATGGCAGAATTGCACTGAAATCTTTTGTTCCCAAATCAAATAGAGGTCCTCCTGTCTTATAGTCCCACTTTCTGACATCCGTTTGAAAGTTTCCTGCATTCTTGTTTCTTTGGGCCAAAATACTTTATCTGCAAAATATAACAAAATAAAATCTTTAAAAATAGAACAAAATGTGGTATGCATTGCAAGGTAACAACTACCCAACACAGACCAAACCGCTTTGTATATAAGGTGGGGTTTAACATGTTTGTAACTTATTAAAGTTCCCTGAAGGCCAATGTTCATTATATTTTAACAAATATGGAAGTTAAATTAAAGATTGTAATTTTAAACAAGAATAAGTGCCCATAGGACACTATGCCCTGCTCACAAGATAACGTATGTGCACGTTATATGTGAACTGTGAAATCTAGGTCAAAATTGTTATTTGTCATATAATCCAAAAGTTCACCTCACAGATAATACGTGTATAAAGGTTCAAATTGATGAACAAATACTCATGGAAAACTACTTTTACAAACATATTTGACAAGTGAATTATGGGTTTCCAAAATCAAATTTTTTGTTTCGTGAACCATGTAATTGGGGTTAAAACTTTACTTTGGCATTATATTTTACAACTTCACATTATAATGATCATGAATACTTAGTTTCAACTCAATATGACCACAACTTCAACATGTTCAAGATAAGCTACCTTAATAAGCATTTTGTATAAGTTTCATAACATTTGGTTGAGATCAACTAAAGTTAGAGAACAGAATGCTGTTTCGGGCATACGTACGGACACGGAACCCACGCCCTTCACTATTACAGGGACATAGAAATGGGTTGGTTTAGGTTTGATGTACAAGGTTGAAACCAAATAGACTAATTTTAGGTTTTGATCTACGTTACTTTCACAATAAGTGTGGAAATTAAGTAAAGACCCTGTAGATCATTACTTTATATAACATTAAAATAAACTTTGTCTCATTGGCACTCATACCACATCTTCTAATATCTATTTTAGATGAAATAACGATAAATAAAATTAAAAGATAAATATTATCTCATGAACAGAAAGTAAGCGAACTCATTTCAGCTTAAATTGGTTTTAGCGGGATGTATAATCGAGTGAAAACCCTGGTCACCCAAAACTGCCTCAATTATATAAGGATTCTCTGAAAAGCACTAAGAACATGAACAGTCATTGCTCAATATCACATATATACAATATATAAAAATATGTATTCTGACTCGATCATTTCAAACCACAGAATTCATAAATTATTTTATAGATGTCACAGTTCAATATAAGTTGTATTATAAATATCTGTCATAAACAGACATCATAACACATAAGAAGAACACTCAACTGACAAAATATCGAATAGCTGCAACCAAGAGTATTGACACAAATATATATATATATATCAAGAGTACTGAAAACACAACCTGTCACAAAAGTAAACTGACATAAATACCTGTCACAAAGGACCTCGTGACCTCTATAATAAGTATTGACATGAATACATGTCACAAAGGACCCCATAACCTCTGTAATAAGTATGGACATAAATACTTGTCACTAAGAACACATTACATCCATAATAAGTATTGACATAAATACCTGTCACTTAGGACCTAAATACCTACAAAATAAGTATTGACACAAATACCTGTCACAAAGGACCTCATAACCTCCATAATGAGTATTGACATAAATACCTGTCACTAAGGATCTCATAACCTCCATAATAAGTATTGACATATATTCCTGTCACATAAGGATCTCATAACCTCCATAATAAGTATTAACATAAATACCTGTCACAAAGGACCTCATAGCTTCCATAATAAGTATTAACATAAATACCTGTCACAAAGGACCTCATAACCTCCATAATAAGTATTAACATAAATACCTGTTACAAAGGACCTCATAACCTCCATAATAAGTATTGATATAAACTGATAAATACCTGTCACAAAGGATCTCATAACTTCCACCATGAGGAGCGGGTTGATGATAACGTTATCTCCTAGCTGTGGAGTCTCAAAGTATACAATCTTCCCAGTGAGTGGTTGAAATGTAGGAAATCTTTGAGTTGTTCTGGGACAATACAGACACCTTGCTTATAGCATTTAATTCTTCAACATCCTCTAATGACAAGATTTGCTTTCCTTCGGCTACCAGCTCAGCAAACTCAAGGTCAAGGGGACAAGCATTTGGCATTTTTCACCCAAGCATGGATGTTCAAACGTAAGATCTGTGATGGTTTTCTTGAGGACTTCAATTTCTGGGTCTGTTTTATCCTTGCATTGACAAATATTCGTTGTGTTAGGACTAGGTGGTTTCGTCCTCATGATCCTTGAACAATTCCTCACTCCATTGTACAACTCAACACGCCTGGACTCCACATCCTCCTTAAAATGATAATTTAAGACATTATCTATCTTTAGTGCTACAGGCAGTTATTAATTAGAAGGAAACAGCTGTATCTCATAATACAGTGTTAAAGCTTCAGACAAATTAAAAACAATTCCAAATTAACCGAAGTCTTGCAAAATTCTAACGATTTCAAAATGATGACGCTTCCTGAAAACAAGAGTACACGCTGAAATGTCTCCCTTCTTTACAAATCATTGATATTATGTTGATAGTCCTAAATGTAAAGCTTTATTACACTGTCACGTAAACTTAACATTAACCAAGAAAACTAAACATTGACCAATAAACCATGAAAATGAGGTAGGGCAGATGAACCATGCCAGGCAGACATGTACAGCTTGGAACCACATTTTGATCAATCCTATTTTAAAACTGATAAAGACAACTGTGATCCTCTGGGGTATAGAGGAATAGCTCTTATGCCAATTCCTTGTAAAATATACGCTGATATATATCTAAAATGTACGATTATTATCTTGATAAAATACTAGCTGACGAACAAAACCTTTTCAGGAAGGATTGTGGCTGTATGGAACATCTTGATGCTTTAAGAACTTTAATCACCATTACGAAAATTGAACATAACGTTTCCGTGCTTTGTCGACGCAAAATAGGCCTTTGACACCGTAAAAGAGAAATATTATGGTATATATTGATGGCACCTGGTATAAATGGAAAGTTCTTGAAAAGATTACAATCACTGTACATGCTGTACGTAGATGTTCGTTACGTACAAATCAATGGGTACATGACAGATATGTTTAACATTAATTCAGGAGTGAAATAAGGATGTAAGTTATCCGCGACGTTGTTTTCAGTTTATGTAAATGATCTGGCAGATGAAACCAACTTTTAAATTTGGGTTTACCATAACTGCGGATAGTATGTTTTCTATATTATTATACGCATATGGCATTTTCTACTAGAGATTTCCGTTAAAATGACATTACTCGACATAACCAACCTATCTGACCGTATCTTGGCCTATAGCATTGAAGGATGACGGAGGAGAATAGACTGCATGAATTTTGGCTCGTTGAATACACATACTTTGTTGAATAGATGATATTTAAAATTAGCAGAAACTACTATTTTAATTCTTTACATATTTTGTTATTAAATTTGGGATGATTCATTGACAACAACCTTTAATGGGAATAATTAAAATTGAATATTTCTTGCTTTTGCGCAATACTGTACAATTGACAATTTCTTGCTATTGCGCAATATTGTGCTATTGGATATTTCTTGCTATTGCACAATACTGTGCAATTGAAGATTTCTTGCTATTGCGCAATACTGTGCAATTGAAAATTTCTTGCTATTGCACAATACTTATTATATAATAATTTACACATCCTGTTTGGTGTGTATCTCTGCCATATCATATTATTTGCTTTTAAATATAAATCAGAAATAACCAACTTAAAACGGAAAATTTTAAAGAAAAAAAATGAAAAAAATCCCCCTCCCCAAACTTTTGAACCCCTTATGATTCATCACCCCAAACTCCATACACTTGAACACAAGTTATTGTCTGGAATCTAGAAAAATGCTTATTTTGGCCCCTTTTGGCCCCTAATTCCTAAATGTTTCAGGCAATTACCCCAGACTCAATTCCAGCTTTCCTTTGTGATATGGAACCTTGTAGTACAATTTCAGAAAGATCCATACACTTACACACTAGTTATTGTCATGAAACTAGAAAAATGCTTGTTTTTGCCCCTTTTTGCCCCTAATTCCTAAACTTTTGAGGCAATTACCCCAAAAATCAATCCCAGCATTCCCTTTGTGATATGGAACCTTGTGGTACAAAGTCAGAGATCCATACACTAACACACAAGTTATGTCTGGAAGTTACAAAATGCTTATTTTTGGCCCCTAATTCTTAACTGTTGGTACCATAACCCCAAAATCAATCCCAACCTTCCTTTGTGATATTGAACCTTATGGTAAAATTTCATAGAGATCCATTCACTTAAACTAAAGTTAGAGTGCGAAAACCAAGGCGTCTTCGGACGACGACGACGACGACGCCAACGTCATATTAATATACGACCACAAAATTTTTTGCGGTCGTATAAAATCTTGTTTTTGGCCCCTTTGGGCCCCTAATTCCTTAACTGTTGGTACCATAACCCCAAAATCAATCCCAACCTTCCTTTTGTGGTATTAAACCTTCTGGTAAAATTTCATAGAGATCCAATCACTTTAAAAAGTTATTGTCCAGAAACCAAATGTGTCTTCGGACGCCGACGACGACGCAGACAACATCATAGCACTTTACGAACCCAAAAAATTTTGCGGCCATATAAAATCCAGATTTGTGGAATTCTATCATGGAATAATATTTCTAGTGCATTAAATCAATATATTTCAAGGAAACTGCTGGTTAAAGGTTTAATTCTCAGTGTTCAGTTACAGACAGGTCCTGCTCAAAACAAAATAATTGACAGAATTATATGTACGACCTCTTCTAAAATGCTTTTGTACACATTTGGGGATATTAAATTTAAGATCCACTATGTCTTTGAACTTAATACGTTTAGCTTTTTTCAAAATGAATGAAAATAACTGGATGAACTCTGATTAGTCTTGCTTTTATTAACCATGGTAGAACAGAACTACATAAAATGTAGGAATGCCAATTGTCTGTTTAAAATTTTGTCCACCAAAAGTAACAAGTTCGTTGTCAAAAAAATCAAGCATCATTATCAGTTTCACAGTTATGATCTCTTGTTTGAATCAGTTTTTTGCGAGGTTACTTAAAAAGATATGTGCTTCTACTTTGTTCACTTTATGAAAGAAAGTTTTCAAGACGTTTATAATGAGGATTTTGTGATTAAAGAGTAAAGCAGTCAACATTTTGAATCGTTGTGACTCGGTGTACTTTATACTGTGACGTACAAGGCATATAATTCTCTTTATCTCTCTTTTAATGGTCAAACATTTGAGAGGCGGTTGCCTCATTGCGTCAATGAAAGCTACACCACTGCTCGAGTGCGAGAAGTCATGGGCTCCATCCTCGCCCATTTCAATACGAAGATTGACTGCCTCTCTGCCAAGCACGCAATATTTAGGAATAAGAGCAAATATTGGTCGTTCCCGGTCAAACTCATGTGTCCGGGTAAGATGAAATGTCTTCCTGCAGTATAATACAAAGTCTGGTTCATATTCATCTTCTCGTCCTAAATATGCATATGTAAAATACATATGCAACGAACACTTAATATATATATGGCCTACATCCTATTAATACTTGTATTTTGTTGCACTCCACTTCTAACGTTGCCTATATCCCCTCCCCTTTTCAAATCCTGAACCCGCATCTGGCAACAACATCTTATTATATTATGTTGTTCATTGTTTCTTACTTTACACATTTCCGTTAATGATTTATTCAGTAAAATGAATTCGGTGACCCCTTTTAGTTGTTTATCAATAAAATAAATAAAATACGGTACTTATATAAACAAATAGAGGAGAAGATGTTTGAAATAGTTTACACCGGACGGACAACGACGGACGCCAAGTGATGGCAAAAGCTCAAAGCTTAGTGTAATCAAACTTTATATATATAGTATGATAGTTCCCAATAGATTTTTTTTCATTTGTAACAAACTAATATAGATCTGCAACCTAATAATGAAATTCTACAACTTTATCTACACAATGTAATGTAATGAAATTCTACAACTTTATCTACACAATGTAATGTAATGAAATTCTACAACTTTATCTACACAATGTAATGTAATGAAATCTAACCTTTAATAAAACAGATTATTATCTAGGAATTTGCAAATCTGGAACCAGAAATAGGATCAAGTAAAATTAAAATTAACACACAACAAATATAGCATTCAGAAAATTAGTTTATACAGAATAACAAACAAACCTACCACAAAATTCTTCAAACAATTTACCAAAGAAAAGAAAAAAAAATCCAAAATGTCATTCATCATTAATACAATGTCTTTTAAAATCTTTTAAAAATGAGTTATTTCCTTCGTACAGAAATGGATTAATTCTTCAAAATTGAATTCTTGGAAAAGGGCTATAACTGACTAACGAGAAAACCTAATATGATGAAAATTGAACTTGATCTTCATTTAGTCACAGGAAACAACATATCTAAATTTGAAAAAAAATTCTTCAAAGCGTTTTCATGTAAATGAACGGACACTGTTTGGCAGCCAGCCGTCAGCCAAATAAATAACCGATTTTACTCGAAAATCCTGTTAATAAAATGAAAATACATTTGTTTAGAAATTAAATCGAAGCGATAGTTTTATCTCAATTTCAACTTTTATAAAGACACAGATTCTGACAAACTCTGTTTCGATATTTCTGAAATTGAAAAGAAAATATCCTTTTAAACATTTTCCGCAACAAATATAATAATAAAATGCTCCACAGGGCCCAGCTTGATACGACCGCAGAGGTCGAACCCTGAACAGTTAGGGCAAGTATGGACACAACATTCAAGCTTGATACAGCTCTGAATTTGGATTGTGATTAAATATTTGACACAGCATAGGTTTCTGACACAGAATGAATGTGGTCTAAGAACTTCAAAATTTTAAATTGGACATTCACCTATTATGTTCCAATATCCAAAATCTAAATACATGGTTAGATTCAGCATATCAAAGAATCCCAAGAATTCAGTTTTGATGAAATCAAACAAAGTTCAATTTTGGACCCTTTTGACCTCAATGTGGACAAAGTTGATAATGGGGCCCAAAATCAAAAATCTAAATACATGGTTAGATTCAGCATATGAAAGAACCCCATATATTCAATTTTTGTTGAAATCAAACAAAGTTTAATTTTGGACCCCGATTTGGACCAACTTGAAAACTGGGCCCATAATCAAAATCTAAATACATGTTTAGATTCAGCATATCAAAGAACCCTAAGAATTTAATTTTGTTAAAATCAAACTAAGTTTAATTTTGGACCCTTTGGACCTTAATGTAGACCAATTTGAAAATGGAACCAAAAATTAAGAATCTAAATACACGGTTAGATTCGGCATATCAAAGAACCCCAATAATTCAATTTTGATGAAATCAAACAAAGTTTAATTTTGGACCCTTTGGACCTCAATGTGGACCAATTTAAAACAGGGCCCAAAATAAAAAACTTAATACACGGTTAGATTCAGCATATTAAAGAACCCCAAGAATTCAAGAATAAAACCCCATAGAAATTGGTCAAGAAATAAGCAATTTATACGAAGTATCTTCTTTGCACAATACTGTGCAATTGAATATTCTTGCTATTGTGCAATACTGTACAATTGAAAATTTCTTGGTATTGCGCAATATTGTGCTATTGGATATTTCCTGCTATTGCGCAATACTGTGCAATTGAAGATTTCTTGCTATTGCGCAATACTGTGCAATTGAAGATTTCTTGCTATTGTGCAATACTGTGCAATTGAAAATTTCTTGCTATTGCACAATACTTATTATATAATAATTTACACATCCTGTTTGGTGTATCTCCTACCATATTATTATTTGCTTTTAAATATAAATCAGAAATAACCAACTTAAAATGGAAATTTTAAAAGAAAAAAAAAATCCCCCAAATTTTTGAACCCTTATGATTCATCACCCACAAACTCAATGCTAGCCTTCCTTTGTGGTATGGTACCTTACAGTACAATTTCAGAGAGATCCATACACTTGAACACACGTTATTGTCTGGAAACTAGAAGGATGTGTTTTGGCCCTTTTGGCCCCCAATTCCTAAACGTTTCCGGCAATTACCCCAAACTCAAACCCAGCTTTCCCTTGTGATATGGAACCTTGTAGTTTAATTTCAGAAAGATCCATACACTTACACACAAGTTATTGTCCTGAAACTAGAAAATGCTTTTTTGCCCTTTTGGCCCTAATTCCTAAAATATTGAGACAATTACCCCATCATCAATCCCAGCCTTGCCTTTGTGGTATGGTACCTTGCAGTACAATATCAGAGATCCATACACTTGAACACAAGTTGTTGTCTGGAAACAAGAAAATGCTTATTTTTGGCCCTTTTGGCCCCAATTCCTAAACGTTTCGGGCAATTACCCCCAAACTCAATTCCAGCTTTCCCTTTGTGATATGGAACCTTGTAGTACAATTTCAGAAATATCCAAACACTTACACACAAGTTATTGTCATGAAACTAGAAAATGCTTGTTTTTACCCTTTTTGGCCCTAATTCCTAAAATTTTGAGGCAATTACCCCAAAATCAATTCCAGCCTTCCCTTTGTGATATGAAACCTTGTGGTACAATGTCAGAGATCCATACACTTACACACAAGTTATTGTCTGGAAGTTACAAAATGCTTAATTTTGGCCCTTTTTTGGCCCCTAATTCCTTAACTGTTGGTACCATAACACCCAAAATCAATCCCAACCTTCCTTTGTGGTATTGAACCTTATGGTAAAATTTCATAGAGATTCATTCACTTAAACTAAAGTTATAGTGCGAAAAATAATGTGTCTTCGGATGACGACGACGACGCCAACGTCATACCAATATACGACCGCAAAATTTTGCGGTCGTATAAAATATAGATGAACTATAAAGAAAGAAAGAATGTGGATTGTGTCCATGCATGGACACAGATGATCCCTGCTTGCATATCATATAAAGATATAAAGGACATAACTGAAGAACGGTATAAGTGACTCTACCTAAATTTGTACTTGATATGAGTTTTGTGGTAATAAGCATTGTGTATAAGTCTCATAACATTTGGTTGAGGTAAACTAAAGTTACAGAACGGAAACCACAAATTCAGCAATTTTAAAAGTGACACCAGCCAATTTCAAACTTGATCTGTATTAAAAGGTAATAAGCATTGTGTATAAGTTTCATAACATTTGGCTGAGGCAAACTAAAGTTAGAGAACGGAAACGAAAATTCAGCAATTTTATGTTAATAAAGGGCACAACTAAAGAACGGTAAAAGTGACGCCACCCAATTTCAAACTTGATCTGTATTATGTGGTAATAAGCATTGTGTATAAGTCTCATAACATTTGGTTGAGGCAAACTAAAGTTAGAGAACGGAAACAAAAATTCAGCAATTTTATGTTTATAAAGGGCATAACTCTAGAACCGTTATCGTGACGGCATCAAATTTCAAACATGATCTGTGTTTTGTGGTAATAAGCATTGTGTATAAGTTTCATAACATTTGGTTGAGGCAAAACTAAAGTTAGAGAACGGAAACCAACTTTGGGATGTACGTACTGACGTACGGACGTACAGACGGACAAGGGTAAAACTTAATGCCTCCTCCGCTACGGCAGGGCCATAAAAAGTATAATTGGGCGTTCATCTGCATAGTATATTGACAAATAATTGTCATAATCAAAACCATGAAAGATAACCCAAATCGTATGTAATACTATGATAATTATTGGATACGTGTGTTTATACATGTACATGATCTAATGTCAGTGAAAGTAAAGGCGGGAATCTGGAAAACCACATGATAAATAATCAGAGCCTTCAAGGCTGTTAAAGCAACTGCTGCCAAGTTAATGTTTTTGTGACTTTTTCCCCATATACAAATATAAGAATTAAACCTTACAAGAGTCTTGTCTAGTGAGCATGGTGAGAAGTAAGAATGTTTTAACTTTATATAAACAAGAGGCTCTCAAGAGCCAGAATCGCTCACCTGTAATTTTTTTGCTTTAATCTTTAATCAATGATTATTTTTGCTTTTCAATATATATCAATGAGTGGCTTAAAATGCCATTTAAATGTTCATTCAGTGATTTTCCTGCCTTTATTTTAGGGCCGAATATCGGCCCCGTTCCCAATAAAAAAATACCTTAAATTTTTCCCAATTTAACCCGTAAAATTCCCAATTCAATCAAGTTGTAGCGGAAAGGTAATTGATAATTTTATTGTTCGTGGGATTTGGTTCAAAATATAGGTTGTTGTACTGTTCCCCGTGTAATCATGTCGAATATAGACAGGTAACTATCATATTTCGACCGTAAACCAGTTTTACAATGGATAAGCTTAGTTCAGCATTTGGATGACGTCCGGTGGTTAACAGTAAGAATTTAGAATGATATGAAGTGATGATGCTGTGTTATTATCTGAGTAACATTGTAAATACATGCAAACATGAAAAACTAAAAGGTTTTCATTATTTTCTCACACGTAATTTTTATTGTATGCTTTTTCGAGCGGCAATGTCGTACTGAGCAAAGATTTGCCGGTTTGGTTTTTTTTTTTTTGCTGTGAATTGAGCATGCCCAAACAGACATGTCCTCTCATTATTCAAAATATTATGTTCGCAAATTAAAAAAAGGCAAAGATGCCACTGATTGTAAAAAACTTGTTTAGCTTTAAAAAATCCAAAATTAGAACTGAAGATACTACAGGGACTGATATACTTTGAACGAAAATGTTTCTACTTTTACGGATGTAGAACAGGATGAAGCCGTGGTTGTGGCGGATACAGGCACTAAAGCAGTCACCTCAAACCCAAGTACTAACACTAAACAAATTTTTTCTACCCAAACACCTGAGCATAATTCACTTGAAATGAACTCTGCTCCTATACAAAGTGAACCTGACCGTCAATTTCACTCTGAGTGCGACCCTAATCAGTGACAGTTGTCGACTCTAGTCTCTAGCTCAGAACTAAGCACTGAAAACGTTATACCATGCCATATACATGTAAGTGTCTGTGAGAGAAATCTTACTGACAAGGAAAGTTGCAATAATTCTCAGGGTTGTATGACTGAGTTGATATGTTCAAATTAAAACATGAAAGAAAATTGGAATTTTTAAATAATAAATAACATGTACATCCTTAAAATATGTTGAACACAATGATTTATTTCTTCCCAATTCATACGTTATACGACACATTTTTCCCAATTGCCTAGGGCCCAGGCCCCATTTGAAAAAGGGTAGGAAAATCACTGTCATTGTATCTGTCATATTTTCTTCAAAAGCAAATAAATGCATTTTACCCATATGTTCCATTTTAGCCATAGTGTCTATGTTTCTTGACATACAAGGAAATAAAATACAAAATTAATACTAGATTCATTAGAGAAGATTTTAAAGTTAAAAACATGAACAACTTGTAAAATTGTCCTTAAAGGGCAATAACTCCTTAAGGGTCAATTGACAATTTGGTCATATAAAACTTTTGTAGATCTTACTTTGCTGATCATTTTGCTCTTTACAGTTTATCTTTATCTTCAATAATATTCAAGATAATAACCAAAAACTGCAAAATTTCCTTTAAATTACCAGTTCAGGGCAGCAACCCAACAATAGGTTGTCGGATTCGTCTGAATATCTAAGGGCAGATAGATCCTAACCTGATGAACATTTTAACCCCTGTCAGATTTGCTCTAAATGCTTTAGTTTCTGAGATATAAGCCAAAAACTGCATTTGACTCCTATGTTCTATTTTTAGCCATGGCGGCCATGTTTGTTGATGGATCAAAATTCAGATATAATTCATAAACTAGATTCCTAAAGAAACATTCATTTAAAGTTAAGAAGTATTAGGCACAATAGTTTTAGAGGAGAAGATTTTAAATGTTAGCAAACTTGATGAACAAATTGTGTAAAATTGTCTTTAAAGGGCAATAACTCCTTAAGGGGTCAATTGACAATTTTGGTCATATTAACTTTTAGTAGATCTGACTTTGCTGAACATTATTATAAAATATTCAAGATAATAACAAAAACTGCAAAATTTCCTTAAAACTACCAATTTAGTGGCAGCAACCCAACAATGGGTTGTTCGATTCGTCTGAAAATTTCAGGACTGATAAATCTTGACAAATTGAACAATTTTACCCCGTCAGATTTGCTCTAAAAGCTTTAGTTTTGAGATATAAGCCAAAAACTGCATTTGACCCTATGTTCTATTTTTAGCCATGGCGGCCATGTTTGTCGATGGATCAAAACTTCGGATATAATTTATAAACTAGATACCCTAAGGAACATTAAGTTAAAGTTTGAAGGTATTTGGCCCAGTAGTTTCAGAGGAGAAGATTTTTGAAATAGTTTACGATGACAGACAGACGACGGACGCCAAGTGATGGCATAAGCTCACATGGGGCCCTTTGGGCCCTGGTGAGCTAAAAAAGACTTATCAAGCAGAAAGTCATTTTTGAAATGTTATATATTTCCTAAGGAGAAGACACGTTTACCAGGCTAACGGTGGAGGCAAATATATGTTTGGAAACAGGAAACATATAATAACTTAACGAAGAAATCATAATAGATTATCCCTTGCAGCTAGTATAGAGTTTATATAACTGGGCAATAATTTCCAGGCTTCATTATCTTTAAAGTTTATTGCTTTAATTTTAATAATATCGATCATTATTTGTTTAAATTTATCCATTCAGTTAAAGATTTCAACTTTCCTGATGCAAATGTTCTACCAAACCATGAACTATAGTTTTTTTATAATAAGAATCATTCATTCATACATACGATTAAAGATTTTGAAGATGGGACCAGGTTCTGAAATTAACATGAAATGCACGTTAACTGTCGATTAACCAACAAACTAGCCTACACTTTACCAATTTCATCACTAAGGCAAGAGTATTTTTTTATTTGTTTGGTTTACGGATTTTCACAGGAAAGAGTCCTGTTGGTCGGGGAAGGGGTAAATAAAAATATCTTACAAGACATAAACATCTCGTAAAATTGAATTTGTTAGTTTACAGATTTTCACAGGAAAGAGTCTGGTCGGTCAGGGGGAAAAGGGGGTTAAAGAAAAAAATATCTTACAAGACATAAACATCTGGTAAAAGTGAACATATGTTTTCAGCTTACTAACAATATTTTTATAATGCTACTTTGTCATCATTTCTTAAATCTAAGTCCCATACATTATTGCTCAGCTGATATGTGCAATCGTCATACAATTTTGAAAAGACATGAAAGGGTATCACAGACAAACATGACATTAAATGGTCATTTCACAAGAAAAAATAAACAGCTCCACGTTGCTTTATTATTTATCAACTTTCAGGAACATTGCGAATAATGATCTTCAAGCTCGAGAACATGTGAAATAAAATTGCAAAACATCGACCTTACAAGATCCATGTCAAAACGAAGAAGACTCGTCCTCTGGAAAGAAGAGGATATCGGTTTCATCATGTGTCATGCATTCCCAGTTTTGATATCCAAATGGACAAATTTTTTTCAATCGATTGGACAAGAAAATTCAAAATTGTTTGTGAATATCTCTTCCTCTTGACTTGGCATCTTTCATGTTTGGACGGGTCCATTTCATTAATAAGGTGATCAGTAAATCTTACGGATTATGACAAAAAGGAAAACGAACTTATTGTTATGTGTTTTAAATACGGGTTTCTTTTCGCAAAATTATTTGCGCCAAAAAAAAAACAAGGTCAGTTCAGTTTGTCTATTTTTAGATTACAGGTAATCACTAGGGTTATAATAACATTTGACGCTGTCATTATATGATTTGTTCAGACCGTGCGAGGCTGCATACCAGCCAGTCAAGGTCGTTAAAACTTCCATCATCATATGATTTGTTCACAGAGCGGAGCCTATCAGTAAATAACAGGGCCCGTTATTTCATGGAAGTATTAAAACATGTCAAGAGTAATAAGAACGCGTAAACTGTGCTACTTTTAATTAAATCATGGAAGTATTATAATTCCATGATTAAATCAAATAATGCCAGATAAGATTGCATTACTATAAAGTGCGTAGTGTTTTTACGATACATTTATGAATGAACGATAATTTTATGTATGAACAAGAGCAACTTGACCTCTTTCAGAAAGAAACACGAATTGAACAACATTAAACCGTGTAAGAGATAATTCAGTCAAATTTCAATATTAAATCAACAACTGAAATGATTCAACATTTTGTTGAATATCTCAAGAACAAAATCGCAGGTATAAAATGCACTTTTTCACTCTGACTTCTATCTTCTTTGATAGTCAAACGGTTGTCGCCTTAAAACAAATATACATATACAAGAACATATGTTGAAACTTCTCAAATCCACTAATGTTTTCAATAGTTTAAATCAATGTATTGCATTAGAAAACATAAATAGATGTTTAAGAATGACAGACCAGGAATCTGCTAAATAAAAACTTAGGCCCTAATCTGGGCAGAGTCTCTGATCTTTGTCATAAAGATTGCCATACGCCATGGCATGAAAGCAATTGCTTTAAAATGAAGATTTCTATTATTTTTCGTCATGATAAGATTATTTTATATGGACGAAAATTCTAGTTGTGATTTTAAAAGTCTTGGAATACTTTGTATAAACTTGAGCGACGTATTTAATCAAATTCAATGGTTGGCAAAATCAGTCCCATTAGGTCCGTACGTCGAGTTACGTACATATGTCATTTTATTGAAATCTCTATTGGGGCTTAACGAAGAATCCTTTAGCAAATGTTGGATATTGTTGATAATGGTGTTCCAAATGGAGACTTAGTATACATTTTGACAAAACTAGTGTAGTGTATTTCAGATGTGGGTCATATAACTTAGATCAAACTTTGATTTTAATTGTAGAAATACCGTTGTGGAATACCCAGCAGATATAGGTATCTTGGTATGTGGATAGACAAACACTTAGACTGGGAGTTTACGGTAAGAGAAGTGAGAAAATCAGTCAGTCGAGCTTTGTCGGCACGTAATACGCAAAATTATATGAAAACCTTGTTAAAACTGTTTTTATATGGATTTAGTATTTGGGGTATATCGGAACATAAGCAACTAGAATTTGTGCAAAATAGTGCATGTCAATACTTTTAGGGCCTTTAAAAACTCAACCAATTTAGCCGTTCGTGGTGATATGGGATGGAAAACAGTAAAACATAAAAGAACAAAGAAGTTTTCAGATTCTTTTCATACTTTCTAATTTAAAGGATGATAGAATAGTTTGGACTATCCATGTAACTAGTAAATTGAAACAATGTTCATGACATTCACGTGTATTAGCTTTACTGAGAAAATGTGAATTAGACTATTTAAACAATCTCTACATAACAACCAAACAAAAGCTACATACAGCTCAAAATAAATTGACAGCTACAGATCGTGAAAATGGGTTACTGATTTTTTACGATAAATTTGTGAAAATGAAAACAAGTTAAGAACATTCAGAAGGTTTAAAGACAATTGTAAAACAAGTTCATTCCTTCAAACAGTCAAAATTTGTGACCATTGACACATTTTATCCAACATTTCAATGTGGATCACTGCAGCTTGAGGTTGAGATTGGACGTTACACCAAGCAGACCACTCCATTATGTGATAGACTTTGTCTTTCTTGCAATGACAATTTTATAGAGACAGAAAAACATTTATAATAGACTGTAATTTACTTTTTACTTATATTGATGTTTTGAACTACTCTTTGGCTTAATGGTTTAAATTCTGATGACAAGTTTTGTTTTATTATGAACTGTGATGATACCCAAGTTTTATTAGCCAAGACATTGCATATTAAACTATTTACTTAATACTGACTTAATTGCATGACTTTTCACAAATGGTTTCCTTTGAACTAACCTAAACACAAACTTTAACTTGTAAACTATGCAAAGTTTCAAAGACAATGAACCATGATGAGTGGTTGGAGCCAAATAATCTCCATGAATGTGAGGCTTTCAAATGATAATACAACTGCATACCACATATCATTGTCTTGACATTAATGGTTCATCTTAAACTGATCTAATGACAACATGAATGACAAACTTTTAACATGTAAACTATTCAAAACATTGAAAGTCAGTAGACCATGACTGAGGGGTGGAGCAAAATAATCCCTATTGAAATTAGATATGCCAATGCTAATACATTACAAAAGACAAAGACAAAGACTGAGGTGTGGGGCCAAAAACTCCTTGAAATGAGATGTACTATTACTAATACAACTGCAAACCAAATATTATTGTCCTACCACTAGGAGACAGATTAATAAAAGGAATTTATTTTTGCTTGTTTCTGAATCCTATTTATATCAAACATGTATTAGAATTGTATACTATGTTTTGATTTATTTGAATAAAATATTGTTTGATGAGGTGACACAAAAACATATATATTGTACAAGTAGACAACAGGCATCAAGAAAAACAGATCCAATGTTTCGTAATGTGCAATCTTTCTGTGAAGACCTTTTAGGGACAGGTGTTGAAACCTGTAACCTGTAAAATTAGTACCGTCTTTTGTAAATATTGCTAAAACGTTTCATAATAGCAAGTGTATAACTTAAACATCTGACCAATTGTTCGGTAGAGTTTTAGGGATCTCTGTTGAAAAATTTAGGAGTTGATTTCACAATTAAAGTACTTTAAGTTTCCATACCTGCCTGCAGACAATGAACATACTATTTGTCAGGTTTGGACTTTATCTTATATTGTACAAGTACACCGGCTATCACTCACCTTGTACATTTGTTTGCACAAAATATTGAAGATTAATGCTACTTACTCTCAATACAGTTAAATGTATTCTAAGGTTACATTAGCTTATAAATGCCAAATATAAATGGTCTATCTTAAATAAATCATGGGTTGGACTTCAATTGAACAAAACTTAACAAAAATAATTGCAGATCTATGATAATTGTGAAATTTATTCACAATTATTTTAGTCAAACTATTAAGAGCTTGATATATTGTATAGACACCAGTCTATTGTGGAAGACTATGTGTTGACTGCTAGATGTTCTCTTGGTAATTTGTGTTGTAAGGCTGCTGTCAAATATCTGTTTTTAATCATATGAATCAATAGAATGAAACAATTATGACCCATTGAACAAGAATTTTGCCATGAGTTAAAATTAACCATGTCATATTAAATGAATAAAAGACATCCTGACTGTTTAACTGACCACGGAGAAAGATTGACTTTATCGTCCTCCTATTTAAATCTAGGTAACTTACCATTGGTACTTTGTCTTTATGGGTGGCAACAAACAAGATCATTGGAATGCCTACATATACCACCTTACAATATGTTAGGATTGAGTTAACCCAATGTTGTAGAAATACTGAAAATATTTAAAAGAAAATACGATAAAAGTTTGATAAGCTTACTGGCATGACAAATAAATAATACTGATCAGTCCAAGCAATTACTGAAAATGTAATATTAATATTACATAAATCTCTAATATTACTGTTTCTTGTAATACAATGAAATTTTTGTTGAAATAGGTTATCTCCCATTAATACAATACATTACTAAATCAAATTAAATTGATTATTTTGTTTACTTTACATTTAAAATGAAAATAATATAGATAATACATAACATATACATGATATATTGACAATTAAATTAAAGAAATGTTACTCACTGATTTTCATTTATTCCAATCATTATGTTCAAAAGTTTTTTTTATGGTTTAGTTTTGGCTACTTACTCTGGTTTTACAAAGGTTTCCCATTAATAATGCAAAATATAAAAATGTAATATGACAAACTCACTTCACATTTTAAAGATAATTTCATGGGAGTCTACAATGGAATCCAGTTTTCATCAGAGCCCTTAAATTGTTAATTTAAGACATATTAAGTATGGTTCATGTAGGTTGCTTATTTTAAGGATTATTTGAATCTACCTGTTATTATATATTTGCTAAATATAATTTGTAAATCAAAACATGGTGCGCTGGTACTATCAAAATTATACATATCATCTTATATAATGAATATAATATCACAAAACAAGTTATTTTTACCAAACCTCAGTCATAAGAAGAAGTTGAAACACATATCTAAAAGCTATATAAGAGCCAATAATGTCTATGTTTAGATAAACTTCAATTAAATCAATACCAAATGTTTTTCCCAAAAATGTTTTGTGGGCTTTGTTCAGGTATGCCTTTTGTTATTATAAAACACCCATGCAACCTAGCATCCTATTTCAATGTTTCAGCAGTAAAAGCTTTGGATGCTCATCTTAAGATGCATTACAGGTTTAGCAAGCTATAGAACCAGGTTTAATCCATCATTTTCTACATTAGGAAATTCTTGTACCAAGTCATGAATATGACAGTTGTTTTCCATTCCGTTGATGTGAACCAGTTTAAAGGAATATTTAACATCTTCTAAGAGATCATAGATTTATTCTTACGAGGAAGGTTCGAGCATGCTCGGAGCTTTTAAGAAGGCTCTTCTCAGCAGTTTATGTGACAATAATTATCATGATCCATTAAGATGTAAATCAAATCTATAGCACTTCTATAATAAGGAAAAAGAGCATTATAGAGGAAACTCAATTAACACCTGTGTAAACATCTGGTCTATTCAAACAAATCTTGCATTAATTTTACAAAACTATATTTACACTTTAATAAAACAAAACAGAAAGACAATCAACGGGTGTTGTGCCCCGGTTTGTTTTATAATTATTATTTTGCTATAGGCTAGAGTACCTAATGAGGATAATGCCTTGGTAATATTGACCTAAACCGAAACACCAGGTGAAATGATATTATGATAGTAATTGCCTATTTACACCAATGAATGAATTGATGAATCATTGGGGTAATAACAAAATACCTATATGCCAACATGGTCTTCTTTCAAAACAAAGTTCATATTCATACTGATTGACTAGAATATATATCTCCAATATTTGAGAAGTTGAAAATATATAAGATATTCATTAAAAACAAAACAAAATAATGATATCTTATTATGATTCACTAGATAAATATAATGTTACAAAAAGAGATAATTATATCTTGGGGATTGTATTGAGACATTTGGATTTGTTAGGACTCGTTTCTTTAAACAACGATGATGAAACACAAGGCAATACATTTTATTGGGTAGCAATTTGTGTAAATTTTGACAATTTAGTATTTGTTTTAAGTAAAGACCAAATTTCCTTAAAATCCAAGCTCATTATTCTGTGTTTTTGGCAACCATTTCAAAAATGGTGGTTGACAGATAATTTTGACATTAGGAATCAATTTGAAATAAAATATAATACCTATATTTGTTTGAAATTCTAGCACAAAAGATGTTCCTCAAAAGTTGTGATTTCAAACAAAAGCTACATTTCTACAATAATTGTTTTCACAAAAACAATTCTTGTCAAGGGAAACAATTTAGAAAATAAAACTTTAAAAGATTGGAAGAAGCTGCTGAAGACAATTTTGTTTTAAATGGTGCATATTGCAAATAAATAATATCAGGTTTTTTCAGTTTGTTATAAAATTAACATGCTTAAGGTGGGTCAGCAATTTCCTCATACAATCTTGTTACCCACTAAAACAGATTATTATTACAGAAGAAATATTAAGTAAGTTGATATTGAATAATATTTTGAATGCTATTTTATGTTTTTTAAATTGTCTTAAGCTTCTTCTTGTATATTGTTGCAAGTTTTATTTTTCTGTTCAGACCAAAAACAATTACGATGCATTTTAATAGTCTATTATTGACATAATACATATCTAAAAGCTATATAAGAGCCAATAATGTCTATGTTTAGATAAACTTCAATTAAATCAATACCAAATGTTTTTCCCAAAAATGTTTTGTGGGCTTTGTTCAGGTATGCCTTTTGTTATTATAAAACACCCATGCAACCTAGCATCCTATTTCAATGTTTCAGCAGTAAAAGCTTTGGATGCTCATCTTAAGATGCATTACAGGTTTAGCAAGCTATAGAACCAGGTTTAATCCATCATTTTCTACATTAGGAAATTCTTGTACCAAGTCATGAATATGACAGTTGTTTTCCATTCCGTTGATGTGAACCAGTTTAAAGGAATATTTAACATCTTCTAAGAGATCATAGATTTATTCTTACGAGGAAGGTTCGAGCATGCTCGGAGCTTTTAAGAAGGCTCTTCTCAGCAGTTTATGTGACAATAATTATCATGATCCATTAAGATGTAAATCAAATCTATAGCACTTCTATAATAAGGAAAAAGAGCATTATAGAGGAAACTCAATTAACACCTGTGTAAACATCTGGTCTATTCAAACAAATCTTGCATTAATTTTACAAAACTATATTTACACTTTAATAAAACAAAACAGAAAGACAATCAACGGTGTTGTGCCCCGGTTTGTTTTATAATTATTATTTTGCTATAGGCTAGAGTACCTAATGAGGATAATGCCTTGGTAATATTGACCTAAACCGAAACACCAGGTGAAATGATATTATGATAGTAATTGCCTATTTACACCAATGAATGAATTGATGAATCATTGGGGTAATAACAAAATACCTATATGCCAACATGGTCTTCTTTCAAAACAAAGTTCATATTCATACTGATTGACTAGAATATATATCTCCAATATTTGAGAAGTTGAAAATATATAAGATATTCATTAAAAACAAAACAAAATAATGATATCTTATTATGATTCACTAGATAAATATAATGTTACAAAAAGAGATAATTATATCTTGGGGATTGTATTGAGACATTTGGATTTGTTAGGACTCGTTTCTTTAAACAACGATGATGAAACACAAGGCAATACATTTTATTGGGTAGCAATTTGTGTAAATTTTGACAATTTAGTATTTGTTTTAAGTAAAGACCAAATTTCCTTAAAATCCAAGCTCATTATTCTGTGTTTTTGGCAAACATTTCAAAAAAAGGTGGCTGACAGATAATTTTGACATTAGGAATCAATTTGAAATAAAATATAATACCTATATTTGTTTGAAATTCTAGCACAAAAGATGTTCCTCAAAAGTTGTGATTTCAAACAAAAGCTACATTTCTACAATAATTGTTTTCACAAAAACAATTCTTGTCAAGGAAACAATTTAGAAAATAAAACTTTAAAAGATTGGAAGAAGCTGCTGAAGACAATTTTGTTTTAAATGGTGCATATTGCAAATAAATAATATCAGGTTTTTTCAGTTTGTTATAAAATTAACATGCTTAAGGTGGGTCAGCAATTTCCTCATACAATCTGGTTACCCACTAAAACAGACCATTATTACAGAAGAAATATTAAGTAAGTTGATATTGAATAATATTTTGAATGCTATTTTATGTTTTTAAATTGTCTTAAGCTTCTTCTTGTATATTGTTGCAAGTTTTATTTTTCTGTTCAGACCAAAAACAATTACGATGCATTTTAATAGTCTATTATTGACATAATCTTTAATTATTATTCCTTGCTCTGACAATATGTGCCATTTTCACTTCTTTTTTTCATCACTAGGAGTTTATATTCTTGTACAGCCACATTGATATTGTTTTTCCAAGGATATATATTTAAACATGTAAAGTCCCCATTGAAAGAACTCAACATAGAGCAATAGCTATTGTATTCATTCATTGGGACAATTAAATTTGCAAATATTAAATGAGCAGGTGAAATCTGTTTGATTGTCTTCACAATACGTAAGAATTTTCACAAAAACCTGAAGCCTGGTTTTATTGCTGAAAATGGATTTTTACATGGTAAACGATATGAATCTTTGTATTGTAACTAACATGCGGTATATATATACGTACCTGCTGGGGTTGGTGTCATGTGCTGTCCTGGAAAACACAGAACATCTGGGACTAGTTCATGCAATTGTTTGCTTCCATCAAATACCACAAGAAACAAAGCTCTGAAAGTCATGAAGGTTTGGTGTGTGGTATAGTAGACATACTGTCCACCGAAGTCCCAAAAAATCAGTCTTCCAACTTTCATCTTGTAGTTTCCACTTTTAAGGACTTTTTCCATTTTCTTTCTTATTTCTTCTCTTGTCATTTTCGATTTCATGTGTGTTTTCAACTCTGGTCTTCTCTGGGACACACTGTCAGACATTTGAGGTGACAAAGATTTGGCTGCTAGAGGCTGTTGGGAGGGGCCACTTGTCATGACGTTATCATCTCTTCTAACAGGATTTGAACCTGGTAGCTGTTCCTCTGGCTTTTCTGATTCTTGTCTTTCATTCTCTTCTACTGAGGTCATTAAAACCTTATTGTAAACAACATCCAATGCATCATACGTTTCTGTAAAATATTATATCACTTGAATAGATAATTTTCAAAAAAGATTTATTTTGGTTTAATAATGTGCTAATGTTATACTGATACCATTTTTTTTTAAATAATCATCAACAGACATGCTCAAGGCCAAATGCATTGAATGATTGTTAACAAAAACTTAACATGCTTCAAGAGAATAAATAAGGTCCTTATATGTCATACTGTCTTTTTAGCAAAGACTAAAACTACCATTTTGTCTGTTTTATTCCTGTATTCTAACTTTGGTTGATCAGCAGGAAATTCAGGAATAAATTGGAAGCTAGAAATGATTTAAGTTAAGTTTATTAAGAAGGATCATTTTAAAATGTTTGCAGATAAAAAGCAATGGCAGTAAAATGACAGACGATAAACTCCAAGTTTAAAAGCTAACACATTATAGTGTATCCTTTTACAAAGTGAACTAATGCTGTAAGAATCAAATATAATATGCAGACGGTTTTTCATCAGAGTCAGTAAAACAGTCCTATAGAAAATAGTTACACGAGGATATCTTAAGGCATTTATATATTGCCAAAAATTGACTATTATCATGATAACAGGTAATTATCTCTGGTACATCATATTTTGTTTAAATCAGAAGATAGACTACATTCACAAATCCAAGCAACAGTGCAAAGTTTGTATCAATTAGTTCAGAGCATATAGAATAGAACCACTAATTAAGGCCCGGTCGGAAAGAACATACAAGAAAGTAGTACATATTTTAAACAAAATAGTTCCTACGCATAGCTGTATCTTTGTCAATAGGTGGAATATTTGGGTAGTTTTGGTATCAAATGAAAGCTTGGGGACTTGGGATCACTGTAGAACCCTTGTTGAAAGTTTCTTTTGAATAATAAAGAAGTATATACAATTTTAATAGGAGGGCACATTTGCCCTGTTGTTCAGATCAGAAGTACCTGTTTTTGTACTATCAAACTTCTGGGAACCAGTACGCTCTAATATGCAATTAAAGGTATGTTGAATTTTTCAGCACAAGTCAGGATAAGGTATAGTTTTGACATGAAATAACTGCTACTTTATTTGAACTTAAGACAAAGTAGCCATTAATGCTTGAAATTGCAGAATTTTACATAGAAAGCAATGGGGCTATGAATTAGTGGTTTTATACCATACTAAAACCTAGTGCCTGATATGTGAACTATTAACTTACATAACAACGTAAAGTTTTGAGTAAATCTATTTAATAATAAATTGAGAATGGAAATGGGGAATGTGTCAAAGAGACAACAACCCAACCAAAGAGCAGAAAACAGCCGAAGGCCACCAACGGGTCTTCAACACAGCGAGAAAATCCCCAATCAAGAGACGGGCTTCAGCTGGCGCCCTGAAAAAATGGATACCAGTTCAGCGATAATGGATGTCAGACTAAACTCCTAAACGTATAAATGAACCATAATTATAAAAACAAATTATTTAAGCATACCCTAAAAGGTGCGCCATTTTTTTTAAACTGCCTTTTAACCTGACAGTTAAAGTCCCATAACTCTAGAAAGATAAATCAATACAATTTTATAATTGAAAGAGAGCTTTTATTTATCAATCCGAACAACAGAATAAAGTTTTAAGCAATTGGTCATGTTGATCAAATTCATATTTGAATAAAACAACATTTTAAGTCTTCATGACTTGATACAATCCTCAATCACAAAATTTAAAATAAAAGAGTTCATTGTAAACTCAATATATCGTTTTCATAATGTCCCCTTTGTCAGCTCTACATGTGACATATATGTGTTGCTAATTTATGCAAAAAGTCTGTGATAGTCTCATTTGGGGATATAACATTAATGACCAAATTAAGAGGACATGATTGTACATACTGCATACTCTATACATCTATGTTCTCCCCGTACAATAACCTGGATGACTGGGAGATACATACTGCATACTCTATACATCTATGTTCTCCCCGTACAATAACCTGGATGACTGGGAGATACATACTGCATACTCTATACATAGATATAAGAAGATGTGGTATGAGTGCCAATGAGACAACTCTCCATCCAAGTCAAAATTTATAAAGTAAACCATTATAGGTCAAAGTACGGTCTTCAACACGGAGCCTAGGCTCACACCGAACAGTAAGCTATAAAGGGCCCCAAAATTACTAGTGTAAAACCATTCAAACGGGAAAACCAACGGTCTAATCTATATAAAACGAGAAACGAGAAACACTTATGAACCACATCAACAAACGACAACTACTGAACATCAGATTCCTGACTTAGGACAGGTGCAAACAAATGCACATGTATGGTCTCTCCGTACAATAACCTGGATGTACTGGGAGAAACATACTGTATACTCTATACATCTATGGTCTCCCGTACAATAACCTGGATGTACTGGGAGATACATACTGCACTCTACACATCTATGGTCTCCCATACAATAACCTGGATGTACTGGGAGATACATACTGCATACTCTACACATCTATGGTGTCCCCATACAATAACCTGGATGTACTGGGAGATACTTACTAGATACTTTACACATCTATGGTGTCCCCATACAATAACCTGGATGTACTGGGAGATCCTTACTACATACTTTACACATCTATGGTGTCCCCATACAATAACCTGGATGTACTGGGAGATACTTACTGCATACTCTACACATCTATTGTCTCACCGTTCGATAACCTGGATGTACTGGGAGATACACACTGCACTCTACACATCTATGGTCTCCCATACAATAACCTGGATGTACTGGGAGATACATACTGCACTCTACACATCTATGGTCTCCCATACAATAACCTGGATGTACTGGGAGATACTTACTGCATACTCTACACATCTATTGTCTCCCCGAACAATAACCTGGATGACTGGGAGATACATACTACATACTATATACATCTATGTTCTCCCCGTACAATAACCTGGATGACTGGGAGATACATACTGCATACTCTATACATCTATGTTCTCCCCGTACAATAACCTGGATGACTGGGAGATACATACTGCATACTCTATACATCTATGTTCTCCCCGTACAATAACCTGGATGCAATGGAAGATACATGTTGTGTACTCTATACATCTATGGTCTCCTCGTACAATAACCTGGATTACATTGATAACTTGGAAGGTATAAGTAGAATTAAAATAAGAGTAACAAACAGAAAATTACTGAAACGCAGTGTTAAATGATTGTTTTAAAGACTGGGTGGATGATCTAAAATTTAGATGAGTTTATCTACAAGTTATGCGAGGAATAGTACTATTTCATATTGAATATTTATAGATCCTTTATGGCAAGTCATTCCATAAAAATTTTGTCAATTCATAAAAAAACATGCTAATTGAAGTACGCAATTAATGTGGTAGGATTTGTAGACAGAATTTGGTACAGTAATTTACATGCTTAACTTTTCAAGTTATAAAGATTACCTGATTCTGAAGCTAATAGAGAGGTGGAAGATATCAAAGAGATATTCAAATTTAAAAGAAAAGTTTTAATGTTGTACATATTCCTACCTGGATCAATATAAATCCAGCTTTTAGTCTCAACATCAAGGCCACAGCGACCTTCTATAAGGGAAATCCCATCGGTAGGATGTCTTCCTTCTGGGATGACATCACCTGCCAAGAGCTTGACAAGACTTGATTTCCCGACCCCGAATTGGCCTGTTACCATACAGCGCATATCATAGGAATCATACGTTCCACTGCCAAGTAACCTGTTTAACATAGCAGACTTTTTCTCTGTGTGGATTGGATCTGTAATTATAACTTTTTCTATAAAAATATCGTTTAGTCCAAGTTAAATAAAAATTTGTTCACAGACTTAAAAGTTTGTTTTTTAATAGTTGTCATAAACAACTCATTAAAAGTCTATGTCAAACATGGATTGATTGATTGTTGCTTGTGTAACGTCCAGTTATCTACAAGAAATCTATGGAAGTCCTATTGATGATCACATGAAATTTTGATCAGGAAACATTTTTATACTTCTCTAGCTAAGAAAAGAGAATAACAATAAAATGTCAATTGTATGCAAACAATTGAGAGGTCTTTCCTTTTCATATGGTAAAATATACATTCAAATAGACTCAGAGTGCCTTGAATGGTGTTTAAAACACACAAAAAAACATAAAATAGGGTCAAAGTACAAGTTTATTATCTAGGTTGTGACCTTGATCTTTGACATTTGTCAAGGTCATCAATCACAGATCACATTGTAATAGACCACATGGGTCTAGGACCTTTGGTTTAAGAGTTATACATAATAATTTCTTTTCAAACACTGTCAATGGAGTTTGTGTCCATTGAGGAAAGATCAAATCTCTTTGGTCAAAATATAGCAAAGTTGCCCTTAATGACACAATTATTTTCCACTATTCAATATTTCAATGACTTTTACTGTTTCTGAGATTATCCCTAACAAGGTATAGAGTCAAGGGTCAAGGTCAACCTAAAATTTGACCATGCGGCATTTTCAAGGTCATGTGAATAAATAATCATTGGTGAAGATCCCAAGTGTCTACGACTTACAGTTTCTGATTTCAGTGGCCAAGCGACATAGTCTAATTTGCAAACGGGCATAACCCAGCCAAGGAGTCTTTGAATCTTTTCAGGTCAAATAGAACAAAGTACCAGGGCGAGTTCTTCAACAAATTCCACTATTCCGTTTTGTCTTCCTATTACGGTTAAGGTGTTTATTTACTAAGAAGCTTTTTGGTTTAAGGCAGATAATCTGGCCTCACAAAATTTTACGACTCACAGGGTGAGATCGAAGTAGGAATTTGTGACACCAATACAAAGTGTGAACCTGATTGCGACATGTCTTATGGTTAAGGAGGAAATTTTGTCAAAGTTTGGCAGACTAATAATAATCAGAAGAAATACAGTGAGGTCTTTCTCTTTGGAAATATTATATTATTCAAATAATAAATGTTCATATATACTGTAAAAATAAAATTGAGATTGGAATTGGGGATGTGTTAAAGAGACAACAACCCCACCAAAGAGCAGAAAACCGCCAAAGGCCACCAATAAGTCTTCAACACAGCGAGAAAATCACTCACACCGAAACAGGCTTTAAAGTGATTTGTGAAAAAACACTTAAAACTATTGATGATTGACTTGTATTAATCTGACTTTGTATATGCACAATATAATACAAGAAGTGGATGGAACCAGACGTCAAGTGTCAAGCCTCAAACTTGTATGACAGTAATCACAGTACCATTTAAGGCCATGGTTTTTAATTTGTTGATGTTCAGAAAAAAAAATTGACATTTCATGCTTTATTTATTCCAGACGACCCCAACAAATACATTGTTCCTGAAATTTAAAAAAAAAATCTGCGTAGCAACATTTTCCTGAAATTAAATGCGTTAAGTAATGAACTTAAAATATATATTACATGACTTTAAAATTTCTTTAAACTAGAGGCTCCAAGGAGCCTGTGTCGCTTACCTGATATTTTTATTTACAATTGATGCATAAATCAATGCAACCGTTATACTTTTGCTTTAGTTTCAGAGATATAAGCCAAAATTGCATTTTACCCTATGTTCTATTTTTAGCCATGTAGTTGGTTGGCAGGCAGGGTCATTATTGGACACATTTTTAAACAAGATACCCTAATGATGATTGTGGCTAAGTTTGGTTAAATTTGTCTCAGTTGTTTCAGAGGAGGAAACTTTTGTAAAAGATTACAAAATTTATGAAAAATTGTTAAAATTGACTTTAAAGGGCAATAACTCCTTATGGGGTCAATTGACCATTTTGGTCATTAGACTTATATGTAGATCTTACTTTTCTGAACATTATTGCTGTTTACAGTTTATCTCTTTCTATAATAATATTCAAGATAATAACCAATAAAATGCTCCGCAGGGCGCAGCTTGATACGACCGCAGAGTTCGAACCCTGAACAGTTGGGGCAAGTATGGACACAACATTCAATCTTGATACAGCTCTGAATTTGGATTGTGATTAAATATTTGACACAGCATAGGTTTCTGACACAGAATGAATGTGGTCTAAGAACTTAAAATTTTAAATTGGACATTCACCTATTATGGTCCAATATCCAAAATCTAAATACATGGTTAGATTCAGCATAACAAAGAACCCCAAGAGTTCAATTTTTGATGAAATCAAACAAAGTTTAATTTTGGACCCTTTTGACCTCAATGTGGACAAAGTTGATAACGGGGCCCAAAAATCAAAATCTAAATACATGGTTAGATTCAGCATATCAAAGAACTCCATATATTCAATTTTTGTTGAAATCAAACAAAGTTTAATTTTGGACCCCGATTTGGACCAACTTGAAAACTGGGCCCATAATCAAAAATCTAAATACATGTTTAGATTCAGCATATCAAAGAACCCTAAGAATTCAATTTTCTTAAAATCAAACTAAGTTTAATTTTGGACCCTTTGGACCTTAATGTAGACCAATTTGAAAACAGGACCAAAAATTAAGAATCTAAATACACGGTTAGATTCGGCATATCAAAGAACCTAATAATTCAATTTTGATGAAATCAAACAAAGTTTAATTTTGGACCCTTTGGACCTCAATGTGGACCAATTTAAAACAGGGCCCAAAATCCAAAAACTTAATACACGGTTAGATTCAGCATATTAAAGAACCCCAAGAGTTCAAGAATAAAACCCCATTGAAATTGGTCAAGAAATAAGCAATTTATACAAAGTATCTTCTTTTGCACAATACTGTGCAATTGAATATTTCTTGCAATTGCGCAATACTGTGCAATTGAATATTTCTTGCTATTGCGCAATACTGTACAATTGACAATTTCTTGCTATTGCGCAATATTGTGCTATTGGATATTTCTTGCTATTGCGCAATACTGTGCAATTGAAGATTTCTTGCTATTGCGCAATACTGTGCAATTGACAATTTCTTGCTATTGCACAATACTTATTATATAATAATTTTACACATCCTGTTTGGTGTGTATCTCCTGCCATATCATTATTATTTGCTTTTAAATATAAATCAGAAATAACCAACTTAAAATGAAAATTTTAAAGAAAAAAAAGGAAAAAAAATCCCCCTCAAATTTTTTGAACCCCCTTATGATTCATCACCCCCAAACTCAATCCCAGCCTTCCCTTTGAGGTATGGTACCTTGCAGTACAATTTCAGAGAGATCCATACACTTGAACACAAGTTATTGTCTGGAAACTAGAAAATGCTTATTTTGGCCCTTTTGGCCCCTAATTCCTGAACGTTTTGGGCAATTACCCCAAACTCAATTCCAGCTTTCCTTTGTGATATGGAACCTTGTAGTACAATTTCAGAAAGATCCATACACTTACACACAAGTTATTGTCCTGAAACTAGAAAAATGCTTATTTTTGCCTCTTTTTGGCCCTAATTCCTAAAATTTTGAGGCAATTACCCCAAAATCAATCCCAGCCTTCCTTTGTGATATGGCACCTTGTGGTACAATGTCAGAGAGATCCATACACTTACACACAAGTTATTGTATGGAAGTTACAAAATGCTTATTTTGGCCCTAATTCCTTAACTGTTGGTACCATAACCCCAAAATCAATCCCAACCTTCCTTTTGTGGTATTGAACCTTATGGTAAAATTTCATAGAGATCCATTCACTGAAACTACAGTTATAATGTGAAAACCAATGTGTCTTCGGACGACGACTACAACGACGACGACGAAGACGACGACGCCAACGTCATACCAATATACGACTGCAAAATTTTGCGGTCGTATAAAACTGCATTTACCCTATGTTCTATTTTTAGCCATGTCGGCCATGTTGGTTGGCAGGCAGGGTCTTCGGACACATTTTTAAACTAGATACCTAATGACGATTGTGACCAAGTTTGGTTAAATTTGTCTCAGTAGTTTCAGAGGAGAAAACTTTTGTAAAAGATTACAAAATTTACGAAAAATTGTTAAAATTTACTATAAAGTTGTAAAAATTACAAAATTTACGAAAATTTTTAAAATTGACAATAAAGGGCAATAACTCCTAAAGGGGTCAACTGACCATTTTGGTCATGTGGACTTATTTGTAGATCTTACTTTGCTGAACATTATTGCTGTTTACATTTTATCTCTATCTATTATAATATTAAAGATAATAACCAAAACTGCAAAATTTCATTAAAATTACCAATTCAGGGCAGCAACCCAACGACGGGTTGTCTGATTAATCTGAAATTTCAGGGCAGATAGATCTTAACCTGATGAACATTTTACCCCATGTCAGATTTGCTCTAAATGCTTTAGTTTCAGAGATATAAGCCAAAACCTGCATTTTACCCTTATTCTATTTTTAGCCATGTCTGCCATGTTGGTTGGCAGGCGGGTCATCGGACACATTTTAAACTAGATACCCTAGTGATGACTGTGGCCAAGTTTGGTTAAATTTGGCCTAGTAGTTTCAGAGAAGATTTTGCAAAAGTTAACAGACGACGGACAACGGACGACAAGTGATGAGAAAAGCTCACTTGGTCCGAAGGGCCAGGTGAGCTAAAAATCTGAACTCATCCATGTCATATGTTACAGGTTAAATCTATACACAATTATAATCAATTTCTTTATCATCAATTAGAAATTTGAGCCATTACAGTGATTTGATAACAGTAGTCTTGTAGAAATTTGCCATCTGTTTTCAATTACCCTCTGTGTAGTCTGGGAACAGTATATCTAATTGGAAATGAATCTGATAGGCTTTTCAGTATAAAATTGATAAAATCTCAGACTCCACGAGACTTTGCGAGATTTACGGATTTTGGTAGCGTCTGACTGAAAAACTATCTGAACTGCGCAATAAATTAACCATATAATTCTAATCGTAAATAGATACAAGTTTTATCATAAAGTAGATATATTTTGTCATATTAAATGACCAAAATAAGTGTGATTTATTTGATGTGAAGTGTTTTAAAATGGTGTGAGAATTTGGGAATGCAACCGGCGCCATTTTTTTATTACCCTGTTTGTATTCTGTACCATTCTGTGATGAAATGAATTTCATTATAACAAATTGGAAGTGACAGATAACAAGTTAGATACACTGGCATCACTTTAAAACTATGTTTGAATGACATTTTATTGATATTATCAGAAATTATTAGGATAATAGTGAGTACGTTTTTAACACATGTCCGTTTCCGTATCGTATCTTTATTAACTATGACCCGACGATAAAATCGGCTACAATTAGGTAGTGTCAAGTCCCGTCAATATATATGTTCCTGGTGTAGTGGACAGGAAGTACTATCAACACAGTGTTTGTGACAATATGAAGGAGAACACTTATCTTGATACACTGTTCTGCAATAACACTGTTCTGCAATAACTATCAATTTTAATAACAATATCTCAATTAAACAATAAATGGATATTTTTTCAAGTTTTGGGCAATTGCTAGTAGTCACAAAGGAACATTTCAAACGAATCAAACAACTCCTTAAACAGCCCCATGTTTTGCAATACAATAACAATTGAATTTGGAATAAACAGGCAGACAGCAAGAAAAGATGTGTCTTCTGTCTTTAACAAAAAAAATTAACATGGGATATAATATTTCTGCTATTAATTAACTCAGTACAAAATAAATGGGGAATGTGGTCATGGGACACAGATGATGCCTCCGCGTTCATATAACGTTATAAAGGGACATAACTCAAGAAATGTAAAGAGACTCTACCCAAATTTGTACTTGATCTGTGTTTTGTGGTAATAAGCATTGTGTATGAGTTGCATAACATTTGGTTGAGGAAACTTAAGTTAGAGAACGGAATTTATAAAGGGCATATCTCTAGAAGGGTAAAAGTGACGCCACCAAAATTCAAACTTGATCTGTGTTTTCTGGTAATAAGCATTGTGCATAAGTTTCATAACATTTGGTTGAGGCAAACTAAAGTTAGAGAACGGAAACGAAAAATTCAACAATTTTTCAATTTATAAAGGGCATAACTCTAGAGCAGTAAAAGTGATGCCACCAAAATTAAAACATGATTCATGTTTTGTGGTAGTTAGCATTGTGTATAAGTTTCATAACATTTGGTTGAGGCACACTAAAGTTAGAGAATGGAAACCAATTTAGAGATGCACTGACGTACCGACAGACGGACAGACGATCAAGGGTAAAACTTAATGGCCCCTCCGCTACGGCGAGCCATAAAAACGAAATAACCAGTATTAATGCATAATGCAATAATAATGTTTTTGGTATTTTCAGATAACATGTATGCCAGGGAATCTGCAAATTGAATCAGAAGAATAAACCATCTGAAGAAAAAAGATTTTTTAGACAAAGTTTTGTTTAAGTCCAGCTGGACTTTATGAATTGGACCCTGCTGATTAAATATTTCGAACAGGATTCCGGCTTATTTCGCTGAAAGTCCAGCTGGGGTATCCCTTATAAGCATTTCAAAGAAAAGTCCAAATGAATATTAAAAGTACGGTTATAAGTACTGCTCCTGTCTGGCTGGAGTAGGTGTCATGTATTTCATAGGAGTGATACTAATAATGTAATCTGTACTGGGCATGGACCCAAATACCTGCACAATAGTAAGATCGCAGGAATTTTACTATCAAAACCTTAACCGATATGATATATGGCATATTTTTGTCAGACCTTTAAATTTTTTATTGGCTGAACGGATAAAAGCAATATTTTCAAAATACAACTGATTACCAATTATCATTGACTTACCATAAGTGGTCCCTCTTAAGGTGACCTTATCACAAACTTTAAACTTTTAAACTAATTTCAAAATTCAAAGTCAATAGACTATGACTGAGGGGCAGGCCAAATTGACTCCATGGAAATTTGATGGGACAATGCTAAAACTACTGCATACTAAGTATCACTGACTTTCCTTTTGTGGTTCCCTTAAACTGACCTAATTACAAAATTTAACAAATTGTTGACACCACCAACAGCAGGCCTAAGTCTCGCCTTCTTGACTTTGTCAAGGCCAGACAAAAAGTAAATATCTTCTCACTTCAGTGTATGATATTTTCATATTTAAAGTTTAAATGATGATCTGATATTACCATAAATAATTTACATTTCTACAAAACAAATATTTGAAAAATAAAACAAGAAAGCACGCTATGTTGTGCTAAGCATACCTTCACTCTTAATTCAAATACTGGAAAACAAGAAGTAGGTGTTAAATAAAAGCGTTAACATGTTACAACTCATCAATAAGCTGCTGACCAAATATGAACTCAAGTCATTCTGTTTTGCAGTATTTGAGACAAAATATTTGCGTTCATTAAGTTTAATCAACATATTGAAAAATCAATTATCTGCAAACAATTAGTATGTACTCCTCCATTCATTCCATTAACTAAATGTAGTTAACCTTTTGCTTATAGTATCTGCGATATAGACCTAACCAAGAAAAACTTAAACCAATGAACCATGAAATTGAGGTCAATAAAAATTAAGGAGATGTGGTATGATTGTCAATGATACAACTGTCCACCAGAGTTCAAATAAGTAGACATAAGAAATAATAGGTCACTGCAAGGCCTTTAACGATGAGAAAACCCACACCATATTTTGGCCACAAAACACCCCGACATGAAAAGATTACCAGGGGTTCAAATTAGCGGTGGTCCGAGGTCCTTGACCTTCCACTGTTGCAATCGGACTTTCGTTTTGGTTACTAGCTACGCCCGACAGACCTTCGATTTGAAAGAAAATAAAAATTAAATTTGCCGACCTTTTAACCACCAGTATCGTCATTTCAAAGCCATATTATTATTGAAAGTTTCATCCCTGACCTTGCCGACGAGTGATAAAAGTAATTTTAAACCTTGTATTCTTGGAAACACAAGGTTATAAATATAATAAATGCGATAAGTCACGTGACAAAGCATAACAAAATGTGTCCGTTTCGTTTTGGTGTCACGTCTTCCAAGAGAAAGCCCAAAGATGCTGAACGGTCTTCAACGTCTTCCCTGGAAACAAAACATACGAAATCAAATGAAGATCTCACTAAAGACCAAATATACGATCTTGAAAAACGAGAATGGAAATTTCAGCCCCACTGTAAAATCGATCGACCGTTGCTATACTTTGATGAATCAAATGATTTTGATGGTTTTATGTCGTGTACATACTGCCAGAAGTTCCCTACCCATTCAGAAAAAGAAAGTGCACTTGTAAGGGGAACACAAAATCTTAAAATAGACCCAATAAAAATACACGAAGTGACACCCCAGCATTTATCTTGTTTAAAGCAGTGGATCCATGAAAGTGACCAAATTTTAAGTCTAAAGATTTATTGTCAGACACTGAACTTGGACAATGTAATGTGAGCCTGATAAATTAAATAGATATATATGAAGATTCTCTTCAACAGTGCATACAGTGTTGCAAAAAAAGGGAAACCCTTCAGTGAACACTTTTACATCAATAACAGATTATGGCATAATTGTCAATAATTGAGACAACACACACACCCACAGTGACACCCTCCCAATACCCCAAAAAATATTATTGGAATTCATAATATACAAGACAATTACATGTATTATTATACTTGTTATACCACAGTGACACTGACAGTTTGGTGCTATATGGTTGCCTGGCAATATATTTGTAAACTTAACAAAACATTAAATGCAGTTCAAATATTTGTAAACTTAACAAAACATTAAATGCAATTCAATGTCATGAATGTGACGAAACAAGCTAACCTAACACCAAAAGCACATTAATTTTGTATTTATGAGTTATGAAATATTTCATGTAAAAGTAGGACTTGTGATTTAAAATGTGGACCTTTCAGTTTGGAGTGTCAAAGGTCCTGGACCTTCCAGTACCAAATGTTAATTTGAACCCTGATTCAGGGTTCAAATTTACATTTGGTACTGAAGGTCCAGGACCTTGACACTCCAAACTGAAAGGTCCACAACTAAATTCCAGGTCCTACTTTTACTTGAAATATTTTATAACACACTAAGGTACAAAATTAATGTGCTTTTGGTGTTAGGCTATCTTGTTTCATTGTCAGTGTCACTTGACTGTTGTATAATATGTTCAATAATAAATGTAATTGTCTTGTATATTATGAATTCATATGATCTTTTTTTTGTATTTGGGAGGGTGTCACTGTTGGTAGGTGTGTTGTAACAACGATTGGTAATTAATTTCTAATTATACCATTATCTCAGGGCTCCCACTACTTCAGCTCGATTTTAAAAGCTGACTAGAGCTTACTTTGTTATATTGTATCATATCTAGTTGCACTATTTTTGAAAATAAAGTACAAAACTTCCAGCTATTTACTGGCCCCTCAAAATTGAGAAGAAATTACCCTTGAATTGCAGTAATATGTTTACACTTTAAAAACATCTACATGTCATATCAACATTTATTAATGATAAAGAAAAATACTGTCACATTGAATTGGATGTTGACATGGAAATTTGTGAACTAAAAGTAATTTTGAGTTTCTGCCTAAAATATTTTCTGCTTTTTCCTTCTTTTCCATATACCTTTTGGTTTTCAATTCTAGTGCTTATATTTCATAATCTTAGATGTATTTTGTCACAAGCCTGACATTATCTTTTTTTATTGTATTTGATCGGCAACCCGGAATTACCCTTAACCGCCCCCGGAATCTGATCCGGTATTGTAATTGTCTTCATTTCCGGTTTATATGGCATCCATTGTTTTTCAATGTTGATTTTGTCAGTCAGATACGATTTCACTCGGATTAACAAATCACTTGTTTGCGATTTTCGGTATAAAGCTAGCGGTTGGACAAAATGAATATCGCTGTCATGAATAACAGATGAAAATATATTTTGAGATCGTTTATTTGGAAATTTTGGTAAAAAGGTCTGCGAAGTTAATTTGTATTTTCTTTCAAATCGAAGGTCCGTCGGGCGTAGCTAGTAACCAAAACGAAGGTCCGCTTGCAATAGTGGAAGGTCGCGGACCTCGGACCACCGCTAATTTGAACCCCTGCTGATTACATGAACTTTTCAAGACAGACATGTACACCATACAGTCATTTTAAATACCAAGATGTCTTAATGTTTTAAGTACCTGGGAAACAGAAACTTACTATGAAAACTAAACATGACCAAGGAACTATGTTGAGGTCAAGGTCAAATGAATCATGCTAGACAGACTTGTACCCTTACAATCATCCCATACATAAAATAAAGTTGACCTTTTGATTACAGGATCCAAGAATTAGACAAAACACAAAACTCAACATTGACCAATGAACCAGGAAAATGAGGTCAAGGTCAGGTGAAACCTGACAGACAGACATGTTCACCTTAAAAACATTTTATTCTTCAAATATAGTTGACCTATTGCTTACATGATCCGAGAAACGAACTAAACACAAAACTCAACTTTGACCAATTAACCATGAAAATCAGGTCAAAGTCAGATGAAAACTGCCAGACAGACATGTTTACCTTACAACAATTCTATCCATCAAATATAGTTGAACAACTGTTTATAATAGCTGAGACTGACTAGACAACGAAAACTGTACCTTGATCACTGATCCATGACATAAATGGATTGTTATCCTTATGTTTCACATTATAGGACTTTTGTCACAGGTGAGACCAACATTAATCATGTTAATGCTTTCTAACAATATCATGTTAGAGTTAAGTCTATAAAATGGCTACCCTTTTCTTGGGGAAATAATTCTAGCAAGGCAGAATATTGCTTGTGATTGCAGAGTACGGATAAACATATACTATATATATCATTCTATAGAAGACCATATATTTGATGGTACTTACTATGTCATGTATTTCATATATCGGAAAGCTGCTAACACTATAGCTCCATAGTTTATTATTATCTATTATAGTGATTAATCTCATCGATACATTACAGTTAATTGATGACGTTGTACAGAAAACATGTTGTTATTCTGCAATTCCTAGAGTAATAATAAACTAATAATGAAATAAAGTTAAAGAAAATTACCTTCTTTCCCTAGTCCAGCATTAACACCTGAAGATTTCTCCGACATGACAGTCTAAAAATGAGGATTACTTTAATCAATTCACTTGAACTATCAAAATTCTAAAATATTAACCCCCAAAATATTCTATATTTAACACAAATGTTTCATATTATATAATATATATCGATCAAGTTTTCATATTTTTCAGGAAAATGTATGGCCCAGAGTAATAGAGATATAGTTATAGATATACAGGTGGACTTTGAATTTCGAACATCCCTTGCAGACATAAACTTGCTTCATGTTGATTTGCAAATGCATTTGGAATGCAACTTTGAATGGAAAACTATTCCAACTGTGGAATATTCAAATATTCTGCAGTGACCGCAGACTTGTTATCGTTTGTCTTGATTTAATGTCTCCGTCCACTTTTGAATAACCTCCATTTTAAGCATATGTAATATCGAGTAAATCAAGTATCTATGTTCCATCGTAAATCAAGTATCTATGTTCCATCGTATAAAAATGTCCTTTAAGGTACTAGTAGTATTTGGGGTATAAACAAACTAGAGGCTGGAAGGTGCCTGTATATTGCTCACCTGGCATGTTTGCCCCAAAATTAAACAATTCAATTAGGCATTTTGCCAAAACAAACTTGATTGATTTATTTTCAGCACTACTGGCTTTACTTTGGGGGTCAGGTTTTATTGTTGGAGCAAGCCTTAGTGCCCTGAAAGAACCTCTGAGATTTGGCAGGTGAATTAAGATAGAGTCGAATGCACCTCACAAGATTGTTGTATGCAATGTAGCAATATAAAAATAAGGAGATCTGGTATGATTGCCAATGAGACAACTATCCACCAAGTGGATGTAAGCAATTTTAGCCAACCTTCAAAATGAAACAAGAGGCTCTCAAGAGCCTGAATCGCTCACCTGTAATTTTTGCTTAAATCTTTCATCAATGATTGATTTTGCTTTCAATATATATTAATGAGTGGCTTAAAAATTCCATTTAAATGTTCTTTGTATCTGTCATATTTTCTTTAAAAGTCAAAAATGCATTTTACCCTATGTTCCATTTTAGCCATAGTGGCTGTGTTTCTTGACATATAAGGAAATAAAATATAAAATTTATACTAGATACTCTGAAACTCATTCAGCCCAAGTTTAGCTGAAATTGATTCAGCAGTTTCAAAGAAAAATATTTTTAAAGTAAGCAAACTAGATGAACAAATTGTGAAAAATTGTCTTTAAAGGGCAATAACTCCTTAAGGGTCAATTGACAATTTTGATCACATAAAACTTATTTGTAGATCTTACTTTGCTGAACATTTTTGCTGTTTACAGTTTATGTTTGTCATTAATAATATTCAAGATAATAACCAAAAACTGCAAAATGTCCTTAAAATTACCAATTTAGTTGCAGCAACCCAACAATGGGTTGTTAGATTCATCTGAAAATTCAGGGCTGATAGAACTTGACCTTATGAACACTTTTACCCCATGTCAGATTTGCTCTAAATGCTTTGGTTTCTGAGATATAAGCCAAAACTGCATTTTACCCTATGTTCTATTTTTAGCCATGGCGGCCATGTTTTTGACGAAACAGAAAATAAAACACAAACTGTATCCTAAATACCCTAAGGATCATTCAGCTTAAGTTTGGTTGGAATTAGTTCAGTAGTTTCAGAGGAGAAGATGTTTGAAATAGTTTACACCAGACGGATGACGATGGACGACGACGGACGCCAAGTGATGGCTAAAGCTCACGGTTCCTTTGGAACGGTGAGCTACAAAACCAGTACCGTATAGTTGGCTATAAAAGGCCCTGACATGAAAAATATGAAACTATTCAATTGAGAAAGCTTACAGCCTAATTTAAATAAATATGACAGACATGAAACAATGACAACCACTGAACTACAGGGTCCTGACTATAGCAAGATTATTTGGTGAAAATATGAGGTAGGTAGGTCTTGATTATAAGAGTTTTTGCCCTTACAGATTTTACCCTTATGTATCATTTTTAGCCATGTTATCTATGTGACATATGTCAGCTTTGTTTTGCTGTTTAAGTCTATATTAAACTCCTTTAGAAGTCATATAATTGTTCAGGTTGTATAATACTCTGATAAATAAATGATATATAAAACATGTTGAAACAGATGTTTTGACTATTTTACTGAGCCATGGTAATTTGACCCCCTCCCCTTTTTCACCATGGAAAATTTAACTCCCTTTATATGTTAGGATTTCAAATAATCAAAGCATTTAAGCTACATGGTCTAGTTATAATGCTTCAATAAGTATTTTGAATGAAATTATGTTGGTAAAGACTTCAGAGCACTTATACCAAGCCATGGTATTTTTTTTTACCTACCATGGAAAATTGACCTCCCTTTTGTATGTCTGATTTTCAATCTACAATAAGCTTTAAAATAATGTATAATGTTCTAATAATTATCTAGAATGAAAAAAAAACAGGGGGGTTCAATTTACCATGGGGTCAATTTTCCATACAGGAGGGTTAAATTTACCATGAGGGGTTCAATTTACCATAGCGGTATTTTGACCCCGTCGTCAATTTTCGTGGGGTTCAAAATACCATATGACACCGGGCCCAATATCAAAAATCTTAATAAACAGTTGGAATCAGCATATCAAAGATCCCCAAGAATTCAGCTTTTGTTGAAATCAAACAAAATACACTCATACACAAGTTATTGTCATGAAACAAGATTAAATAGAGAATGTGTCCATGGGACACAGATGATTCCCCCGATTTGCATATAACATTATAAAGGGGCATAACTCAAGAATACTAAAAGTGACACAACCCAAATTCGAACTTAATCTGTGCTTTATGGTAATAAGCATTGTTTATAAGTTTCATAACATTTAGTTGAGGACTAGAGAACTATTTTTCTATTTTAGAGAACTGCAACTAATATTGGGACGTATGGACAGACGGACACGGGTAACACTTAATGCACCCTCTGCCGCGGCAGGGGCATACACATGTTTGTTTTGGCCCCTTTGATCCCCTATTTCTTAACAGTTAGGACAACAATTCTACAGGGCCACAAATATAATATAGATTGTTTGATGTTGCCTTCCTACTCACGTAAAAGCAGCATATCCGAAAAATCAGTTAAAATTTTTTTTAAGATTTTTCTTGCTCTATCGCTGTTTTATTAAAAGACATCTGCTAACTTTGTTTCTATTTTTTGAAGAAATCACATAACAATAAATTCCTAAATTCAAAACAGTGCTTCATCTTTGTTAAAGGCAGGTAAAGCTTGAAATTTAGCACCACATAATATTTGATTTGGAAATTGCATTAGAACTTGAATGTTAAAAGTTTCCTCGCCTGACGTATCTTGTTTGTTTTATGTTCTCATATTTGGAGGCATTTGATTTCTTAGTTATATGTCTTTTCAGATTTTGTACTCGATTTATTCTAAGTGTAAGCATTTGTAATTCAACACCATATGTACCTGTAAGTATTCCATCACTTCTTTATACGATCTTGCTGCTGCTAGATTATATGAAGTCTCACCCTGAAATATAGACAAATCTTTATATTGCTTTTATCTGTTAATTACAAAGAAGACTTCTAAAAACATATCTTTTAATTAGTAGGACCAGTAGTAGCTACAAGGTTTTTCTTGGTATTTTGGGAAAAAGGACCCTTTGCAGTTTTGGGAATTTTTCACACAATTTTCAATGAAATTTGGGAACCCAGCCAATTTACCAGATGTGAGTTTTAATGTGCATAGTTCATTAGAATTCTATTTTTGTGAAAATAGAAAAGAAACTACATGATTGCAATTTATAATTTTATTTTCCTGTCCTTTTGTTTCTAAACTTGACAACAAGGCAATATCAAGTTTATTTTAGTATCAAAATATCGTACTTCTTATAGCGCACATGTGATAAGAATTTACCCCTTTTTCATCTTCAAAGAGTTTAAAATGATAAATTCAAGGATAGAGTAAAGAAGAAGACTGTTACTGGCCAAGCAGTCTAACACTTTTCTAAATTCACATGCCCATGCAAAATTTTATTGTCCCTTCAAAATTGAGAAGAAATTACCTCCTAGATCTGTGGTAATATGTTTACATTAGAAAAACATCCAATATCAATTTTTTGGTTTTAAGAAAAGCGAATGTAACATTTTATTGGATTTTGGCATGAACATTTGTAGACTAAAATGTCTTTAATTTTCTATAAAATATTTCCTGTTTCTTCTTTCTTTTTATATATCATTTTGTTTTCAATTCAAGAGTCTATATGATATAGCTATATTTTGCCACCTGCAACAAATTAAAAAAACAAAATATTTTTGTATTTGATCTGAAAATGTGGAATTAGCCTTATCCGCTTCCAGAATCTGATCCGGTATTGCATTTGTCTACATTTACGGTTCACAGTGGCCATTTGTTGAAGTTGTATTTTGTCAGTCAGATATGTTTTACTCAGTTTTACACATTTATTGTTTGGGATTTTCGACATAAAGCTAGCGTTTGAACATAAAGAACATCGCTGTCATTAATAATATAGGTGAAAACATAATTTGAACAAATTTTCAATCCGACAGCTTGCAGATGTCCCTAAAATCTCGTTTGGGAATTTTCCTCCCAAAATTGGGAAAAATGTAGAGGTTTTGGTATTTGGAATGGGTCGGAATACCGGACCCTGTGAAATGCTAGAAAATTTCATGAGCTAAGTGATATTTTATTTCTTTTACAGATGCTAAACATAACTCATGAAACAACATTTCAGATTCATTTTCAAACTTTTCTGTAGCAATTTTAATAAGGCTTTTAACTTTTTAAAGCATATGAATAAAAGCTCCATCTATCACCATTCGGTTTTTGTAATTTTCTTAGCAGTTTTTAATTGGTAAATGCATCTTTATGTCTACATAACATGCATAAGGCTTGTGGGATTTAGGGTCTTTTTAACTATCTGTTTTATTTTTGGACCAATAATTCTCAGATCTTTATACTTTATCACTCCATTTTGCTCTATTCTTTATATTCTAACACCCTGGGATTCTGCCCTATTTTCTATATATTAAAGAATCCGAATTCTGCTCTATTCTTTATATTTTAGCGCCCTATTCTGCTCTATTCTTTATATTTTAATACCTCATTCTGCACTTATCTTTATATTATAGCACCCCATTCTGTTCTATTCTTTATATTTTAACACCCCATTCTGCTCTATTCTTTATATTTTAACAACTCATTCTGCTCTATTCTTTATATTTTAACACCCCATTCTGCTCTATTCTTTATATTTTAACACCTCATTCTGCACTAATCTTTATATTATAGCACCCCATTCTACTCTATTCTTTATATTTTATCACCCTGGATTCTGCCCTGTTCTTTATATTTCAACACCTCATTCTGTAGATAGATATAAGAAGATGTGGTATGAGTGCCAATGAGACAACTCTCCATCCAAGTCAAAATTTATAAAAGTAAACCATTATAGGTCAAAGTACGGTCTTCAACACGGAGCCTTGGCTCACACCTAACAGCAAGCTATAAAGGGCCCTAAAATTACTAGTGTAAAACCATTCAAATGGGAAACCAATGGTCTAATCTATATAACAAGAGGCTCTCAAGAGCCTGAATCGCTCACCTGTATTTCAGAGAAGATTTTTAATTGTGTAAAATTGTCTTTAAAGGGCAATAACTCCTTAAGGGGTCAATTGACAATTTTGGTCATATTAACTTTTTTGTAGATCTTACTTTGCTGAACATTATTGCTGCTTACAGTTTACATATATCTATAGTAATATTCAAAATAATAACAAAAAACTGCAAAATTTTGTTAAAACTACCAATTCGGTGGCAGCAACCCAACAATGGGTTGTTCGATTCGTCTGATAATTTCAGGGCCGATAGATCTTGACCAATTAAACAATTTTACCCCATGTCACATTTGCTCTAAAAGATTTAGTTTTTGAGATATAAGCCAAAAACTGCATTTGACCCTTATGTTCTATTTTTAGCCATGGCGGCCATGTTTGTCGATGGATACAAACTTCAGATACAATTTATAAACAAGATACCCTAAGGAACATTTAGTTAAAGTTTGAAGGTAATTGGCCCAGTAGTTTCAGAGGAGAAGATTTTTAAATGTTAGCAAACTTGATGAACAAATTGTGTAAAATTGTCTTTAAAGGCAATAACTCCTTAAGGGGTCAATTGACAATTATGGTCACATAACTTTTTGTAGATCTTACTTTGCTGAACATTATTGCTGCTTACAGTTTACATATATCTATAGTAATATTCAAAATAATAACAAAAACTGCAAAATTTTGTTAAAACTACCAATTAGGTGGCAGCAACCCAACAATGGGTTGTTCGATTCTTCTGAAAATTTCAGAGCTGATAGATCTTGACCAATTGAACAATTTTACCCCATGTCAGATTTGCTCTAAAAGCTTTAGTTTTTGAGATATAAGCCAAAACTGCATTTGACACCTATGTTCTATTTTTAGCCATGGCGGCCATGTTTGTCGATGGATCAAAACTTCGGATACAATTTATAAACTAGATACCTAAGGAACATTTAGTTAAAGTTTGAAGGTATTTGGCCCATTAGTTTCAGAGGAGAAGATTTTGAAATAGTTTACGACGACAGACGACGGACGCCAAGTGATGGCATAAGCTCACATGGGGCCTTCGGGCCCCGGTGAGCTAAAAACGAGAAATGAGAAACACTTGCAAACCACATCAACAAACGACAACTACTGAACATCAGATGCTCTGTTCTTAATATTTTAACACCCTATTCTCTATATTCAAACCCAAATTTGGCTCTATTCCTTACATTTTAGCACCCCATTCTGCTCTATTTTTATATGTTAACACCATTATTCTATATTCTTTATAGCACCCCATTCTGCTCTGTTATATTTTAGCACCTATATTTTATATATTTTAACACCCTATTCTTTATATTTTACCACCCAATTCTGCTCATATATATATATATATATCAAACTAAATAACCATCACGATACAAAAGAAAGAAACTGCCCAATCACAAGACATCTTTTAAGAGAAGGGCATGATTTTGAAAACGTCACATTTCAAATCATTGAGAAAACCAAAATTGGGATACACAAGGAAGACAAAAAGAGAGAGAACTTTTAATGTATCAATTAGCGTGTTTAAGTTATATTCTTAGACATTTATATAATTTTAATTCAGTAACTGTATCAGTTTATTTTCACAAACTGATCCACGCCTAAATAGATTGGATGTTGATTGTTGTTATTTTATTTTTAGATATTATATATATACAAGTCTAAATTGAAAACAACGTTCAAACCTATGATTGCCTTGGATAAAACCGCCATTTTATACGTCTGCATGCAAAACAAATTTCTTGATAGAGGGTCTAAATACAGCACAAACAACATTTTCCAAAAGACAAAAAAGTGAAAAAGTATATTTTAACAAAACGCATTTGACTAACAGGTCGAACAACAGATGTTCTTAAACCCTGCTGACTGCCATTGGCGATTGCCAAATAAACGGATCACAAGATGTTACAAAACGGATCTTTTAAAATTATTAATTTAATACCAAACAGAAAACAATGAAAGAACCTTAGTGAGCGCGCTCACATACCCCACGTCCCCACATTGTCATTTGAGAAATAAAATAAGTGTAAGGAAAAAAATTGTATCAGAAAAAAATTGAATCATAATTTCCTGTTAATATGCACATCTACATAGTATGTCCTTATTATCTACACAGTTTCATGAAATTCTGTTGTGTGGTTTCAGAGGAGTTGCGATGACAAACTGTTGCAGAAGTACATTGAAGCAAATAAGTTCAAAGGGCGTAACTCCTGGAAAAAATTTGAATTGTAATTTCCTGTCGATATGCACATCTACGTAGTATGTCCTTATTATCTGAAAAGGTTTCATGAAATTCTGTTGTGTGGTTTGAGAGGAGTTGCGATGACAAAAGGTTGCAGTAGTATATTGGGAAAATAAGTTCAAAGGGGCGTAACTCCTGGAAAAAAAATTGAATCGTAATTTCCTGTCGATACGCACATCTAAGTTGTATGTCCTTACTATCTGAAAAGGTTTCATGAAATTCTGTTGTGTGGTTTGAGAGGAGTTGCGATGACAAAAGGTTGCAGTAGTATATTGGGCAAATAAGTTCAAAGGGGCGTAACTCCTGGAAAAAAATTGAATCGTAATTTCCTGTTGATATGCACATCTACGTAGTATGTCCTTATTATCTGAAAAGGTTTCATGAAATTCTGTTGTGTGGTTTGAGAGGAGTTGCGATGACAAAAGGTTGCAGTAGTATATTGGGCAAATAAGTTCAAAGGGGCGTAACTCCTGGAAAAAAATTGAATCGTAATTTCCTGTCGATATGCACATCTACGTAGTATGTCCTTATTATCTGAAAAGGTTTCATGAAATTCTGTTGTGTGGTTTGAGAGGAGTTGAGATGACAAACTGTTGCAGAAGTACATTAAAGTAAATAAGTTCAAAGGTGTAACTCCTAGAAAAGAATTGAATCGTAATTTCCTGTCGATATGCACAACTACATAGTATGTCCTTATTATCTAAAAGGTTTCGTGAAATTCTATTGTGTGGTTTGAGAGGAGTTGTGATGACAAGAAACAGGACTGACGGAGGGACGGACGGACGGGTCAAAACATTATACCCTCCACAACTCGTTGCGTGGGGTATAATAAACTTGCGGAAAAGATGGTATACCGCAAACAAAAGGTGCAAAAATTAGTATACCATATCCGGATTTCGACAATTAATGTCTCTTCAGTGATGTTAGGGATCGAAACGGTATTTGGAAGGCCATATAATTTACCTCAATCTCATTTTGCTCTATTCTTTATATTTTAACACCTCATTCTGTTCTATTCTTTATATTTTAATACCCCATTCTGGACTATTCTTCATATTCTAACACCTCATTCTTTTCTATTCTTTATATTTTAACAACTCATTCTTCTCTGTTCTTTATATTTTAACACCTCATTCTGCTCCATTCTTTATATTTTAACAACTCATTCTGCTCTATTCTTCATATTTTAACACCTCATTCTCCCTGTTCTTTATATTTTAACACCTCATTCTGCTCTATCCTTTATATTTTAACAACTCATTCTGTTCTATTCTTTATATTTTAACACCTCATTCTGCTCTATTTTTATGTTTTAACACCCATTTTGCTCCATTCTTTATATACTAATACCCCATTCTGCACTATTCTTTATATTTTAACACCTCATTCTGCTCTATTCTTTATGTTTTAACACCCATTTTGCTCTATTCTTTATATACTAATACCCCATTCTGCACTATTCTTTATATTTTAACACCCCATTCTGTATTATTCTTTATGTTTTAACACCCCATTCTGCACTGTTCTTTATATTTTAACACCTAATTTTGGTCTATAATTTATATTTTAACACCTCATTCTGCTCTATTCTTTATATTGCAATACCTCATTCTGCACTATTCTTTATATTTCAACTCCCCATTCTGCATTATTCTTTATGTTTTAACACCATATTCTGCTTTATTCTTTATGTAATAATACCTCATTCTGTCCTATTATTTATATTTTAACACCTCATTCTGCTGTATTCTTTATATTTCATTACCACATTCTGCACTGTTCTCTATATTTTAACACCCCATTTTGCTCTATTCATTATATTTCAACAAATCATTTTGCTCTGTTCTTTATATTTTAACACCCCATTCTGCACTCTTCTTTATATTTTAACACCTCATTATGCTCCATTCTTTATATTTTAACAACTCATTCTGCTCTATTCTTCATATTTTAACAACTCCTTCTGCTCTGTTCTTTATATCTTAACACCCTTTTGCTTCATTCTTTTATTCAAACACCTCATTTTGCTCTATTCTTTATATTTTAACACCCCATTCTGCTCTATTCTTTATATTTGAACACCTCAATCTGCTCTATTCTTTATTTTTGACAACTCATTCTGCTCTGTTCTTTTTATTTTAACACCTCATTCTGTTCTAATCTTTATATTTTAATACCCCATTCTGCACTATTCTTTATATTTTAACACCTTATTCTGCTCTTTATGTTTTAAAACCCCATTCTGCACTATTCTTTATATTTTAACACCCCATTTTGCTCTATTCGTCATATTTTAACAACTCCTTCTGCTCTGTTCTTTATATCTTAACACCCCATTCTGCTTTTCTCTTTATTCAAACACCTCATTCTGTTCTATTCTTTATATTTTAACAATTCATTCTGCTCTGTTCTTTATATTGTAATACCCCATTCTGCACTTTTATTTATATTTTAACACCTCATTTTGCTCTATAATTTATATTTTAACACCTTATTCTGCTCTATTCTTTATATTGTAATACCCCATTCTGCACTGTTCTTTATATTTTAACACCCCATTCTGCTCTATTCTTTATATGTTGACAACTCAATCTGCTCTATTCTTTATATTTTAATAAAATGCTCCGCAGGCCGCAGCTTGATACGACCGCAGAGGTCGAACCCTGAACAGTTGGGGCAAGTATGGACACAACATTCAAGCTTGATACAGCTCTGAATTTGGATTGTGATTAAATATTTGACACAGCATAGGTTTCTGACACAGAATGAATGCGGTCTAAGAACTTAAAAATTTTGAATTAGACATTCACCTATTATGGTCCAATATCCAAAATCTAAATACATGGTTAGATTCAGCATATCAAAGAACCCCAAGAGTTTAATTTTGATGAAATCAAACAAAGTTTAATTTTGGACCCTTTTGACCTCAATGTGGACAAAGTTGATAACGGGGCCCAAAATAAAAATCTAAATACATGGTTAGATTTGGCATATCAAAGAACCCCATATATTCAATATTTGTTGAAAACAAACAAAGTTTAATTTTGGACCCTGATTTGGACCAACTTGAAAACTGGGCCCATAATCAAAATCTAAATACATGTTTAGATTCAGCATATCAAAGAACCCTAAGAATTCAATTTTGTTAAAATCAAACTAAGTTTAATTTTGGACCCTTTGGACCTTAATGTAGACCAATTTGAAAACGGGACCAAAATTAAGAATCTAAATACACGGTTAGATTTGGCATATCAAAGAACCCCAATTATTCAATTTTGATGAAATCAAACAAAGTTTAATTTTGGACCCTTTGGACCTCAATGTGGACCAATTTAAAACGGGGCCCAAAATCCAAAAACTTAATACACGGTTAGATTCAGCATATTAAAGAACCCCAAGAATTCAAGAATAAAACCCCATTGAAATTGGTCAAGAAATAAGCAATTTATACAAAGTATCTTCTTTGCACAATACTGCATGTGCAATTGAATATTTCTTGCAATTGCGCAATACTGTGCAGTTGAATATTTCTTGCTATTGCGCAATACTGTACAACTGACAATTTCTTGCTATTGCGCAATATTGTGCTATTGGATATTTCTTGCTATTGCGCAATACTGTGCAATTGAAGATTTCTTGCTATTGCGCAATACTGTGCAATTGAAAATTTCTTGCTATTGCACAATACTTATTATATAATAATTTACACATCCTGTTTGGTGTGTATCTCCTGCCATATCATTATTATTTGCTTTTAAATATAAATCAGAAATAACCAACTTAACATGGAAAATTTTAAAGAAAAAAAGGAAAAAAAAAATCCCCCAAATTTTTGAACCCTTATGATTCATCACCCCAAACTCAATCCCAGCCTTCCCTTTGAGGTATGGTACCTTGCAGTACAATTTCAGAGAGATCCATACACTTGAACACAAGTTATTGTCTGAAACTAGAAAATGCTTATTTTGGCCCCTAATTCCTAAACGTTTCGGGCAATTACCCCAAAATCAATTCCAGCTTTCTCTTTGTGATTTGGAACCTTGTAGTACAATTTCAGAAAGATCCATACACTTACACACAAGTTATTGTCCTGAAACTAGAAAATGCTTATTTTTGCCCTTTTTGGCTCCTAATTCCTAAAATTTTGAGGCAATTACCCCAAAATCAATCCCAGCCTTCCCTTTGTGATAAGGAACCTTGTGGTACAATGTCAGAGAGATCCATACAATTACACACAAGTTATTGTCTGGAAGTTACAAAATGCTTATTTTGGCCCCTAATTCTTTAACTGTTGGTACCATAACCCCAAAATCAATCCCAACCTTCCTTTTGTGGTATTGAACCTTATGGTAAAATTTCATAGAGATCCATTCACTTAAACTAAAGTTATAGTGCGAAAACCAATGTGTCTTCGGACGACAACGACGACGACAACGACGACGCCAATGTCATACCAACACAAGTATAAGAATTGACCAAAGTTTCTTGCAAATTGATGAAAGCATTTTTAGTTAATGTCCGAAAACTGGAAAATCCCCTTTTTAATGAATAAAACCCCATAACTCAGAAACGTAAAATCTAAATTCTATAAAAACAAAAGGAGCTCACATCAATAGATATGAACAATTCACCGAAGTTTTATGCAAATTGGTTGAAGCTTTTTGAGTTAATGTCCGACATGTTGACGATGGGCGGACAGACGGACGAACGGACGGACAGACAGACGGACAACGGTATACCATAATACGTCCTGTAAACGGGCGTATAAAACTAACACTTTATTACGCGACTTTAATGCATGTTTCTTCATAGTTAATTTATTTGGAATAATTTAGATTTCTGAGCGCTTAATTTATTTTCTTGTCACTAAATTAGTCTTCTTATTGTTCATGTTGTTATTTATTAAAACCAGAGTGCACATGCTAAAATGTCTCGCATGCTTTACAAACCATGATTGATTTTATGCTGAAAGTGCGAAAGATTATGTTTAACTATAAGTATCACATAAACCTTAAATTATCAACGATCCATCAGGGTGTGGAATTGCTATGCCGACTCGTACATTTGAACAACCGGACAAGTAAATTTTTACACTAGATTGCCAGCGGCCAAGTAAAAGATACAACAGGGATGTCATTAGAAGCCGGCAACCGGCGAAAATCTCAGTTAACTTGAGGTGTACTTAAAGGTCTATATTTTTCTTATATGAGCTAATATCTTTATCTAAAACTTGCTGTAGGGAAATCATTTCTAGCACTGCATGAAGTAATCCTCTATCTGGTTAGTACACAATCCCAAATATAAGAGTTCAAAGGACAGGCTCTGGATTTTCTATAAAATTTCCATATATGAGGGTCTGGATTAGATTTACTGAATAGAGAATAATGGCAAAAATGTAATGAATAGAAAACATGGAAAGGAGTAAAACAATAAAGAATAGAGAATAATGGGGTACAAAAGTATAAATAACTGTTGAAAAGAAAAGGAATCCTTTGGGTATTAAAATATTGATTACAGAAAAGAACAATATATGAACAAAGAAATCATATAAATACAGAAGAAATAATAGTAAAATCATTTTCATAAGAATTTTACAGATTAAAACTTTTTTAAAGATAAAGAAAATGACTTAAAATTTAAAATACAGACATTAATTTAAGGACTCCCATTCAAACAAAAGAGTACATCACCTTCAAGGGGAGACAACTCATATAGATGTAGCCTTTTGATATGAAAACTTCTGTTCGTCCACAACTTTTCCTATAGTATAGCCTCGCTGCCTGGGATCCTGGCTCACTGCTTAACAGTAGACGAAGTATTAGACTGATTATAGAGCAAGCGCGGCCGCAGGTGCGATTTTTAAAAATTTTCATTTATTGTCTAAAAGAAATGCACTACGAAATAACTGTGATTTTGGCAGGGACTTTCTATACCTGTACTAAGTCCCTGTCTTGGGTCAGTAAAAACTTCATCAGTCATCACCCTTATGGGGAGACAACTCATATAAATGTAGTCTATTGATATGAAAACTTCACGCACATTTTGTGCCTATCTGAGTATCTCTGGTCATATACTGGTCAATCATGATATTTTCAAAATGCACGTCTTACTTTGTTTGTGTAGTCACAACATCTTGGATATATTTTTGAGTGTGTTTGACCGAAACCGTCTGTTTTGCCATTTCTTTTACAATCGTTACAGGAAACATATTTTGAAAGGCGGAAACTAATGCACATAATATTCAACTAGTTTCAGGACTTGTTTCCGGATTTTTTATGAGAATAGTCAGATATAAGGTTGCAGCCACAGTGGCAGATGCAGGGCAATGCAGAGGGCGACGCCGACCATTAATTGTCAAAACATTTCCAATTTCTAACATTTCGTGTTTCTCACGATTTAGATGATTTTTAACATAAAATCGTTAAAAAAATGTCGGCTCTTAATTTCATGGTAAAAATCCTAGGCCCGCCGCTAAGTCTTGTAAGAGGGTCTGGATTGTGGGGGCCTTCATTTCTGTTTTCTGTAATTTTCTATGCCATTTTCTCTATTCTTTATAAATTTGCCTGTTATTCTCTATTCTCAGTTATCTATAAGCACCCCATTATTCTCTATTCTTGATTTATTTGGACAATGTTTCTCTATTCTTTATATTTTTGGCCCTTAATTCTGCACGATTTGTCCATTATTCTCTATTCTGTAACCCCATCCACACCCTCTTGTATATTGAATGCTCCATAAACAGCTAATCTTCAAAACAAATTAAAGAATGCTTCATATCAAATATCCATAATTTACAAATCGTAATGTACCGTGATGATGTACTAACAGAGACATATTGGTTGTTTTTTTTTTTCCAAAAATGTCCACTTTCCTGTCCAGGGCTTAAATTGTGGTAAAATCATATATATATTTATTTTTATTTTTTCATCTCAGTCTATAAATTGTACTTATAAGAGACAGCGAAAACACTTTTGTCTGCTTTTTGGGAAAATACCAGACCAAAGGGCTCAAAACAGCAAATACACTATGTCCACATTTGAACTTTTTTTTTTTTTTGCTCCTTTTACAATGTTTTTCATAGAGCTACATCTGAATATTACGTAACAAAAGTATTCAAATATTTAGATAAGTTCAAATAGATTTGTGCTAGTAACTTTTTAGATGGCGTCCATTAAAAAATGTCCACTTCGCAACAGCAACAAACAATTGGCAAACATGTGACCTCTGTGATACTGTGATTTAATTGTGGGGAAAAAAATGCCACCAGCCACGAAGATGACAAAGTTATAAAAACTACTGTGTGCTGTTTTTACTGGTCAGCCAGTCAAAAAGATACCCTTCCGCTTTCCTGATATTATCTTCCCAAAAAGTGCATCTTTTTTTTTTTACAAAAAAATTTAATCAAGCTGAACATATTGAGTACAGAAAAAAAATCTGAACAAATGGAGTATTTCATTTCACTCCATGGACCGCAAACTGCAATTGTAATACAAGACTGGTACCATAAGGTACCATATGAAGGCAGACAACAATATAATATAAAGATGTCATAGACATATGGCAAGTCATAACCACTTTTATTATTAATCCTAGTTTGTCTGACTTAAAATAGGATTTTCTCTGTTTGATCCCGGATTATATTACTATCTTTCATTAAATTTAGATAATCCAGAAATTTGGAAATTTGTTGATGATGCAGGATATTTTTCGAAATATTAATTATTGCAGATAAACCGGGATAGTCTCTACTACTACGTTTTATCAGTAACTGCTGTGGATAGTAAACTAGCAATTGACAGCAATGCTGTTTCTAGTATATTTATGTAAGTAAAAGACAGAAGCTTTCGAAAATAATCATAATTAAAAGAAAACAAAAATTCTGCACTGTTCTCTATATTGTTACACCCATTCTGCACTATTCTTTATATTTTAACACCCCATTAATTCTGTACAATTCTCTATCTTTTAACACCTCATTCTGCTCTGTTCTTTATATTTTAACAACTCATTCTGCTCTGTTCTTTATATTTTAACACCCCATTAATTCTGCACAATTCTCTATCATTTAACACCTCATTCTGCTCTGTTCTTAATATTTTAATACTTCAATCTGCTCTATTCCTTATATTTTAACAACTCATTCAGCTCTATTCTTTATATTTTAACACCCCATTCTGCACTTTTTTTTCATATTTTAACAACTCCTTCTGCTCTGTTCTTTATATCTTAACACCCTTTCTGCTTCATTCTTTTTATTCAAACACCTCATTTTGCTCTATTCTCTATATTTAAACACCCCATTCTGCACTGTTCTTTATATTTTAACACCTCATTCTGTTTTATTCTTTATATTTTGATACCCCATTCTGCACTATTCTTCATATTTTAACAGCTCCTTCTGCTCTGTTCTTTATATCTTAACACCCCATTCTGCTTCATTGTTTTTATTCAAACACCTCATTTTGCTCTATTCTTGATATTTTAACACCCCATTCTGCACTGTTCTTTATATTTTAACACTTCCTTCTGCTCTATTCTCCATGTTTTAACACCCCATTTTGCTGTATCTTTATATTTTAATACCCCATTCTGCACTATTCTTTATATTTTAACACCTCATTCTGCTCTATTCTTTATATTTTCACACCTCATTCTGCTCTTTCTGTATATTTTAACACCTCATTCTGCTCTGTTCTTTATATCTTAATATCTCATTCTGCTCTGTTCTTTTTATTTTAAAACCCCATTCTCCTCTATTCTTTATATTTTAACAACTCATTCTGCTCTATTCTTTATATTTTAACACCTCATTCTGTTCTGTTCTTTATATTTTAACACCTCATTCTGCTCTATTCTTTATATTTTAACACCTCATTCTGCACTATTCTTGTTAACACCCCATTTTGCTCTGTTCTTTATATTTACACAATTCAATCTGATCTATTCTTTATATTTTAACAACTCATTCTGCTCTGTTCTTTATATTTTAACACCTCATTCTGCTCTATTCTTTATATTTTAACAACTCATTCTGCACTATTCTTGTTAACACCCCATTTTGCTCTGTTCTTCATATTTACTCAACTCAATCTGATCTATTCTTTATATTTTAACAACTCATTCTGCTCTGTTCTTTATATTTTAACACCTCATTCTGCTCTATTCTTTATATTTTAATTCCAGATTCTGCACTGTTCTTTATATTTTAACACCCCATTTTGCTCTATTCTTTATATTTTAACAACTCATTCTGCACTGTTCTTGTTAACACCCCATTTTGCTCTATTCTTTATATTTTAACAACTCATTCTGCACTATTCTTGTTAACACCCCATTCTGCACTGTTCTTTATATTTTAACACCTCATTCTGCTCAATTCTTTATATTTTAACACCTCATTGTTTACCGTTCTTTATATCTTAATATCTCATTCTGCTCTATTCTTTATATTTTAACACCTCATTCTGCTCTATTCTTTATATGTTGACAACTCATTCTGCTCTGTTCTTTATATTTTAACACCCCATTCTGCACTGTTCTTTACATTTTAACACCCCATTCTGCTCTATTCTTTATATTTTAACAACTCATTCTGCACTGTTCTTTATATTTTAACACCTCATTCTGCTCTATTCTTTATATTTCAACACCTCATTCTGCTCTATTCTTTATATTTTAACACCTCATTCTGCTCTATTCTTTATATTTTAACACCCATTCTGCACTGTTCTTTATATTTTAACACCTCATTCTGCTCTATTCTTTATATGCTGACAACTCATTCTGCTCTGTTCTTTATATTTTAGCAACTCATTCTGCTCTATTCTTTATATTTTAACACTTCATTCTACTCTATTCTTTATATTTTAACACCCCATTCTGCACTGTTCTTTATATTCTAACACCTCATTCTGCTCTATTCTTTATATGTTGACAACTCATTCTGCTCTGTTCTTTATATTTTAACACCCCATTCTGCACTGTTCTTTATATTCTAACACCCTATTCTGTTCTATTCTTTATATTTTAACACCCCATTCTGCTCTATTCTTTATATTTTAACAACTCATTCTGCACTGTTCTTTATATTTTAACACCTCATTCTGCTCTATTCTTTATATTTTAACACCTCATTCTGCTCTATTCTTTATATTTTAACAACCCATTCTGCACTGTTCTTTATATTTTAACACCCCATTCTGCACTATTCTTTATATTTTAACACCCCATTCTGCACTATTCTTTATATTTTAACACCTCATTCTGCTCTATTCTTTATATTTTAACACCTCATTCTCCTCTATTCTTTATATATTGACAACTCATTCTGCTCTATTATTTATATTTTAACAACTCATTCTGCACTGTTCTTTATATTTTAATATCTCATTCTGCTCTATTCTTTATATTTTAACACCTCATTCTGCTCTATTCTTTATATGTTGACAACTCATTCTGCTCTGTTCTTTATATTTTAACACCCCATTCTGCACTGTTCTTTACATTTTAACACCCCATTCTGCTCTATTCTTTATATTTTAACAACTCATTCTGCACTGTTCTTTATATTTTAACACCTCATTCTGCTCTATTCTTTATATTTCAACACCTCATTCTGCTCTATTCTTTATATTTTAACACCTCATTCTGCTCTATTCTTTATATTTTAACACCCCATTCTGCACTGTTCTTTATATTTTAACACCTCATTCTGCTCTATTCTTTATATGCTGACAACTCATTCTGCTCTGTTCTTTATATTTTAGCAACTCATTCTGCTCTATTCTTTATATTTTAACACTTCATTCTACTCTATTCTTTATATTTTAACACCCCATTCTGCACTGTTCTTTATATTCTAACACCTCATTCTGCTCTATTCTTTATATGTTGACAACTCATTCTGCTCTGTTCTTTATATTTTAACACCCCATTCTGCACTGTTCTTTATATTCTAACACCCTATTCTGCTCTATTCTTTATATTTTAACACCCCATTCTGCTCTATTCTTTATATTTTAACAACTCATTCTGCACTGTTCTTTATATTTTAACACCTCATTCTGCTCTATTCTTTATATTTTAACACCTCATTCTGCTCTATTCTTTATATTTTAACAACCCATTCTGCACTGTTCTTTATATTTTAACACCCCATTCTGCACTATTCTTTATATTTTAACACCCCATTCTGCACTATTCTTTATATTTTAACACCTCATTCTGCTCTATTCTTTATATTTTAACACCTCATTCTCCTCTATTCTTTATATATTGACAACTCATTCTGCTCTATTCTTTATATTTTAACAACTCATTCTGCACTGTTCTTTATATTTTAACAACTCATTCTGCTCTATTCTTTATATTTTAACAACTCATTCTGCTCTATTCTTTATATTTTAACAACTCATTCTGCTCTATTCTTTATATTTTAACACCCCATTCTGCACTGTTCTTTATATTTTAACACCTCATTCTGCTCTATTCTTTATATGTTGACAACTCATTCTGCTCTATTCTTTATATTTTAACACCTCATTCTGCTCTATTCTTTATATTTTAACACCTCATTCTCCTCTATTCTTTATATATTGACAACTCATTCTGCTCTATTCTTTATATTTTAACAACTCATTCTGCACTGTTCTTTATATTTTAACAACTCATTCTGCACTGTTCTTTATATTTTAACACCCCATTCTGCTCTATTCTTTATATTTTAACAACTGATTATGCACTGTTCTTTATATTTTAACACCTCATTCTGTTCTATTCTTTATATTTTAACAACTCATTCTGCACTGTTCTTTATATTTTAACACCTCATTCTGCTCTATTCTTTATATTTTAACACCTCATTCTGCTCTATTCTTTATATTTTAACACCTCATTCTCCTCTATTCTTTATATATTGACAACTCATTCTGCTCTATTCTTTATATTTTAACACCCCATTCTGCTCTATTCTTTATATTTTAACACCCCATTCTGCACTATTCTTTATATTTTAACACCCCATTCTGCACTGTTCTTTATATTTTAACACCCCATTCTGCTCTATTCTTTATATTTTAACACCCCATTCTGCTCTATTCTTTATATTTTAACACCTCATTCTCCTCTATTCTTTATATATTGACAACTCATTCTGCTCTATTCTTTATATTTTAACACCCCATTCTGCACTATTCTTTATATTTTAACACCTCATTCTGCTCTATTCTTTATATTTTAACACCTCATTCTCCTCTATTCTTTATATATTGACAACTCATTCTGCTCTGTTCTTTATATTTTAACAACTCATTCTGGTCTATTCTTTATATTTTAACAACTCATTCTGCACTATTCTTTATATTTTAACACCCATTCTGCACTGTTCTTTATATTTTAACACCCAATTCTGCACTATTCTTTATATTTTAACACCCCATTCTGGTCTATTCTTTATATTTTAACAACTCATTCTGCACTGTTCTTTATATTTTAACACCCCATTCTGCTCTATTCTTTATATTTTAACAACTGATTATGCACTGTTCTTTATATTTTAACACCTCATTCTGTTCTATTCTTTAGATTTTAACAACTCATTCTGCACTGTTCTTTATATTTTAACACCCCATTCTGCTCTATTCTTTATATTTTAACAACTGATTATGCACTGTTCTTTATATTTTAACACCTCATTCTGTTCTATTCTTTATATTTTAACACCCCATTCTGCACTGTTCTTTATATTTTAACACCCCATTCTGCACTGTTCTTTATATTTTAACACCCCATTCTGCACTGTTCTTTATATTTTAACACCCAATTCTGCACTATTCTTTATATTTTAACACCCCATTCTGCTCTATTCTTTATATTTTAACAACTCATTCTCCACTGTTCTTTATATTTTAACACCCCATTCTGCTCTATTCTTTATATTTTAACAACTCATTCTGCACTGTTCTTTATATTTTAACACCTCATTCTGTTCTATTCTTTATATTTTAACACCCCATTCTGCACTGTTCTTTATATTTTAACACCCCATTCTGCACTGTTCTTTATATTTTAACACCCCATTCTGCACTGTTCTTTATATTTTAACACCCCATTCTGCACTGTTCTTTATATTTTAACACCCCATTCTGCTCTGTTCTTTATATTTTAACACCCCATTCTGCACTGTTCTTTATATTTTAACACCCCATTATGCACTGTTCTTTATATTTTAACACCCCATTCTGCACTGTTCTTTATATTTTAACACCCAATTCTGCACTATTCTTTATATTTTAACACCCCATTCTGCTCTATTCTTTATATTTTAACAACCCATTCTGCTCTATTCTTTAGATGCTGACAACTCATTTTGCTCTATTCTTTATAATTTGACAACTCATTCTGCTCTATCCTTTATATTTTAACACCTCATTCTGTTCTGTTCTTTATATTTTAACACCTCATTCTGCTCTATTCTTTATATTTTAACACCTCATTCTGCTCTATTCTTTATATTTTAACACCTCATTCTGCACTATTCTTGTTAACACCCCATTTTGCTCTGTTCTTTATATTTACACAACTCAATCTGATCTATTCTTTATATTTTAACAACTCATTCTGCTCTGTTCTTTATATTTTAACACCTCATTCTGCTCTATTCTTTATATTTTAACAACTCATTCTGCTCTATTCTTTATATTTTAACACCTCATTCTGTTCTGTTCTTTATATTTTAACACCTCATTCTGCTCTATTCTTTATATTTTAACACCTCATTCTGCTCTATTCTTTATATTTTAACACCTCATTCTGCACTATTCTTGTTAACACCCATTTTGCTCTGTTCTTTATATTTACACAACTCAATCTGATCTATTCTTTATATTTTAACAACTCATTCTGCTCTGTTCTTTATATTTTAACACCTCATTCTGCTCTATTCTTTATATTTTAACAACTCATTCTCCACTATTCTTGTTAACACCCCATTTTGCTCTGTTCTTTATATTTACACAACTCAATCTGATCTATTCTTTATATTTTAACAACTCATTCTGCTCTGTTTTTATATTTTAACACCTCATTCTGCTCTATTCTTTATATTTTAATTCCAGATTCTGCACTGTTCTTTATATTTTAACACCCCATTTTGCTCTATTCTTCATATTTTAACAACTCATTCTGCACTATTCTTGTTAACACCCATTTTGCTCTGTTCTTTATATTTACACAACTCAATCTGTTCCATTCTTTATATTTTAACAACTCATTCTGCTCTGTTCTTTATATTTTAACACCTCATTCTGCTCTATTCTTTATATTTTAATTCCACATTCTGCACTGTTCTTTATATTTTAACACCCCATTTTGCTCTATTCTTTATATTTTAACAACTCATTCTGCACTATTCTTGTTAACACCCATTTTGCTCTATTCTTTATATTTTAACAACTCATTCTGCACTATTCTTGTTAACACCCCATTCTGCACTGTTCTTTATATTTTAACACCTCATTCTGCTCAATTCTTTATATTTTCACACCACATTCAGCTCTATTCTTTATATTTTAACACCTCATTGTTCACCGTTCTTTATATCTTAATATCTCATTCTGCTCTATTCTTTACATTTTAACAGCTCATTCTGCTCTATTCTTTATATGTTGACAACTCATTCTGCTCTGTTCTTTATATTTTAACACCCCATTCTGCACTGTTCTTTATATTTTAACACCCCATTCTGCTCTATTCTTTATATTTTAACAACTCATTCTGCACTGTTCTTTATATTTTAACACCTCATTCTGCTGTATTCTTTATATTTTAACACCTCATTCTGCTCTATTCTTTATATTTTAACACCTCATTCTGCTCTATTCTTTATATGCTGACAACTCATTCTGCTCTGTTCTTTATATTTTAACAACTCATTCTGCACTATTCTTTATATTTTAGCAACTCATTCTGCTCTATTCTTTATATTTTAACACTTCATTCTGCTCTATTCTTTATATTTTAACACCTCATTCTGCTCTATTCTTTATATGTTGACAACTCATTCTGCTCTGTTCTTTATATTTTAACACCCCATTCTGCACTGTTCTTTATATTTCAACACCTCATTCTGCTCTATTCTTTATATTTTAACACCCCATTCTGCTCTATTCTTTATATTTTAACAACTCATTCTGCACTGTTCTTTATATTTTAACACCTCATTCTGCTCTATTCTTTATATTTCAACACCTCATTCTGCTCTATTCTTTATATTTTAACACCCATTCTGCACTGTTCTTTATATTTTAACACCTCATTCTGCTCTATTCTTTATATTTTAACACCCCATTCTGCTCTATTCTTTATATTTTAACACCTCATTCTGCTCTATTCTTTATATTTTAACACCTCATTCTGCTCTATTCTTTATATGTTGACAACTCATTCTGCTCTGTTCTTTATATTTTAACACCTCATTCTGCTCTATTTTTATATTTTAACACCTCATTCTGCTCTATTCTTTATATGTTGACAACTCATTCTGCTCTTTTCTTTATGTTTTAACACCCCATTCTGCACTATTATTTATATTTTAACACCTCATTCTGCTCTATTCTTTATATTTTAACAACTCATTCTGCACTGTTCTTTATATTTTAACACCTCATTCTGCTCTATTCTTTATATTTGAACACCTCATTCTGCTCTATTCTTTATATATTGACAACTCATTCTGCTCTGTTCTTTATATTTTAACAACTCATTCTGCATTATTCTTTATATTTTAACACCTCATTCTGTTCTATTCTTTATATTTTAACAACTCATTCTGCTCTATTCTTTATATTTGAACACCTCATTCTGCTCTATTCTTTATATATTGACAACTCATTCTGCTCTGTTCTTTATATTTTAACAACTCATTCTGCATTATTCTTTATATTTTAACACCTCATTCTGCTCTATTCTTTATATTTGAACACCTCATTCTGCTCTATTCTTTATATATTGACAACTCATTCTGCTCTGTTCTTTATATTTTAACAACTCATTCTGCATTATTCTTTATATTTTAACACCTCATTCTGCTCTATTCTTTATATTTGAACACCTCATTCTGCTCTATTCTTTATATTTTAACACCTCATTCTGCTCTATTCTTTATATTTTAACATCTCATTCTGTTCTATTCTTTATATTTTAACACCCCATTCTGCACTGTTCTTTATATTTTAACACCCCATTCTGCACTGTTCTTTATATTTTAACACCCCATTCTGCACTGTTCTTTATATTTTAACACCCAATTCTGCTCCATTCTTTATATCTGAACACCTCATTCTGCTCTATTCTTTATATGTTGACAACTCATTCTGCTCTGTTCTTTATATTTTAACAACTCATTCTGCATTATTCTTTATATTTTAACACCTCATTCTGCTCTATTCTTTATATTTGAACACCTCATTCTGCTCTATTCTTTATATATTGACAACTCATTCTGCTCTGTTCTTTATATTTTAACAACTCATTCTGCTCTATTCTTTATATTTTAACACCCCATTCTGCTCTGTTCTTTATATTTTAACACCTCATTCTGTTCTATTCTTTATATTTTAACACCCCATTCTGCACTGTTCTTTATATTTGAACACCCCATTCTGCACTGTTCTTTATATTTGAACACCCCATTCTGCACTGTTCTTTATATTTTAACACCCCATTCTGCACTGTTCTTTATATTTTAACACCCAATTCTGCACTATTCTTTATATTTTAACACCCCATTCTGCTCTATTCTTTATATTTTAACAACTCATTCTGCACTGTTCTTTATATTTTAACACCCCATTCTGGTCTATTCTTTATATTTTAACAACTCATTCTGCACTGTTCTTTATATTTTAACACCTCATTCTGTTCTATTCTTTATATTTTAACAACTCATTATGCTCTATTCTTTATATTTTAACATCTCATTTTGCTCTATGCTTTATATTTTAACACCCCATTCTGCACTGTTCTTTATATTTTAACACCCCATTCTGCACTGTTCTTTATATTTAAACACCCAATTCTGCACTATTCTTTATATTTTAACACCCCATTCTGCTCTATTCTTTACATTTTAAAACTCATTCTGCACTGTTCTTTATATTTTAACACCCCATTCTGCTCTTTTCTTTATATTTTAACAACTCATTCTGCACTGTTCTTTATATTTTAACACCTCATTCTGTTCTATTCTTTATATTTTAACACCTCATTCTGTTCTATTCTTTATATTTTAACACCCCATTCTGTTCTATTCTTTACATTTTAAAACTCATTCTGCACTGTTCTTTATATTTTAACACCCCATTCTGCTCTATTCTTTACATTTTAAAACTCATTCTGCACTGTTCTTTATATTTTAACACCCCATTCTGCTCTTTTCTTTATATTTTAACAACTCATTCTGCACTGTTCTTTATATTTTAACACCTCATTCTGTTCTATTTTTATATTTTAACAACTCATTATGCTCTATTCTTTATATTTTAACACCCCATTCTGCACTGTTCTTTATATTTTAACACCCCATTCTGCACTGTTCTTTATATTTTAACACCCCATTCTGCACTGTTCTTTATATTTTAACACCCAATTCTGCACTATTTTTATATTTTAACACCCCATTCTGCCCTATTCTTTATAATTTAACAACTCATTCTGCACTGTTCTTTATATTTTAACACCCCATTCTGCTCTATTCTTTATGTTTTAACAACCCATTCTGCTCTATTCTTTATATGTTGACAACTCATTTTGCTCTATTCTTTATATGTTGACAACTCATTCTGCTCTATCCTTTATATTTTAACACCTCATTCTGTTCTATTCTTTATATTTTAACAACTCATTCTGCTCTATCCTTTATATTTTAACACCCCATTCTACTCTATTCTTTATATTTTAGCAACTCATTCTGCTCTATTCTTTATATTTTAACACCTCATTCTGCTCTATTCTTTATATGTTGACAACTCATTTTGCTCTATTCTTTATATTTTAACACCCCATTCTACTCTATTCTTTATATTTTAGCAACTCATTCTGCCCTATTCTTTATATTTTAACACCTCATTCTGCTCTATTCTTTATATTTTAACACCCATTCTACTCTATTCTGTATATTTTAGCAACTCATTCTGCTCTGTTCTTTATATTTTAACACCCTTTTGCACGATTATTTATACTTTAAAACCTCATTCTGCCCTATTCTTTATGTGTTAACACCCCATTATATATTTTCTTTATTCTTTACATTTTACCAACCCATTCTGCACTATTCTTTATATTTACAAATTTTGGAATAATAAAATTATACACTTCCAGTACAACAAATCACTCAAAAAGTGCAAGTGGTCTATTCGAAAACAGTATATTTTAGAAGATTTTGAATAAAATAATGGATTTCTATTATAAAATTGTCTATGTTCATGTGTTTTATCATGTTTATGGTAAAATTTACCAATTCAAGTTAATAAATAATTTTCACATTTTCAGATCAATTTAAAGGATCAAATGACTTACAACAGCGTTAAAGGAAAAACTCAATTTAAACAACATATCTTATACATAATTTTAGTGATGCATTACTTAATAAATGAGTACTGAGCATTTACAATAATAGTTCAATTTAAAGGATCATATGACTAACTATAACCATGGAAAAAAAAACCAATTTGACCAAACATATCTTAAACATCATTTTAGTAATGCATTATTTACTTCATGTAGCAATATTTGAATACTGGGCATCTACTATAAAATATTACCTGATGAGTTTTAACAAAGGGACTGAGACCTCCTTCTTCTACTACACATCTTGTGACCTGTAGATGTCCATACTGAGCAGCCAGATGTAAAGCTGTGCTTCCATCTCTCTTTTATAATACCAAATAACATGTAAATATTATGGACAATACTTATCAACATCAATAATGTACAACATATCTTACAACTGACATGAAACTTGTCTTAAACTGGATAATGTTGTGTAATAAATAAAAACAAAATGTATATCACATGAATCAGTTGTCAAAATTGAATAAAATGACCAGTCACACTTGTATTTATATTGTACATAAACAACAAATAAACAACATATTCTTGTGAGATATCAGAACTTCCATCTGAACTGTCATTTAAAAAAAACTTTTTCAAGAAATGTATAAAATAGTCATATCAATGGATTCAGTGTAATGCACAGAGATAAATGAGATCTCACTTTATATAATTCTAGCAAGTATTTGTTGATATAATAATGAAATCTGTCTGATTAACATGATTCGAATAATGATCAATTTAAAAAATCTTTTCAAAGAAATATGAAAATAGTTACATTTACTGATTTAGTACGAGGAGACAAGGAAAATGAGACCCCACTTTATATGATTCTGACAAATATTTGTTGTCCATTAAACCTGTCTAATTAACAACATGATTTTGTGTTGATTACAAGTACTGTGATCAGATTTAGTAGATAACATACTGATGTGATATCTTTTTACATTTGTTCTCCAGGAGAAGTCGACACACTTCCACATGTCCTTCACTGGCAGCCAACATTAATGCTGTCCATCCATCAACCTGGAATAATACAACTGACATCAAAACTTGTCTGATAAACTGGACAATGTTGTGTAATAAATATAAACAAAATATATATCACATGAATCAGTGGTCAAAACTGAATAAAATTACCAGTCACACTTGTATTTATATTGTACATAAACAACAAATAAACAACAGGTTTTTGTGGGATGTCAGAACTTCCATCAGGAATGTCATGTTAACAAAAAAAACTGTTTTTTCAAGAAATGTATAAAATATTTATATCAATGGATTCAGCGTAATGCTCAGAGATAAATGAGATCTCTCTTTATATAATCCTAACAAGTATTTGTTGATATAATAATGAAATCTATCTGATAAACATGGTTCAGAATAATGATCAATTTAAAAAACTTTTCAAAGAAATATGAAAATAGTTACATTTACTGATTTAGTACGAGGAGACAAGGAAAATGAGACCCCACTTTATATGATTCTAACAAATCTTTGTTGTCCATTAAACCTGTCTAATTAAGAAGCCAACATGATTTTGTATTGATTAAAAGTAATGTGATCAGATTTAGAAGATAACATACATCGGTGATATCTTTTTTACATCTGTTCTCCAGGAGTAGTAGACACACTTCCACATGTCCCAACATGGCAGCCTCTATTAATGCTGTCCATCCATTAACCTGGAATAATGCAACTGACATCAAAACTTGTCTGATAAACTGGACAATGTTTTGTAATAAATATAAAGTAAAATGACCAGTCACATAAACTAAAACTGTAGGATTAACAACAGGATTTAGTGTATCAGACAGGTTTAATTGATGTGACTGATGTAGATTCAGTAAAATCATTATTTTTATAAAAGTAAATTTTCAAAGAAAAATGAAAAGAGTTATATTTTCTGATTCAGAACAATACTATGAGTAAAATAAGACCCCACTTGATATAATTATTACAAACATTAGTTGTCCATTAAACCTGTATAATTAACAACATGATTTTGTGTTGATTAAAAGTAATGTGATCAGACTTAGTAGATAACATACCCTATCTGTGATATCGTTTTACATTTGTTCTCCAGGAGAAGTCGACACACTTCCACATGTCCTTCCCTGGCAGCAAACATTAATGCTGTCTGTCCACTAACCTGGAATAATACAACTGACATCAAAACTTGTCTGATAAACTGGACATTGTTGTGTAATAAATATAAACAAAATAAATAGTCACATCAATTAAAACTGTCTGATTAACAACAGGATTTAGTGAAGATTCAGTATAATCATTAATTTTATAAAAGTAAATTTTCAAAGAAAATGAAAAAGTTATATTTTCTGATTCAAAACAATACTATGAGTAAAATGAGACCCCACTTTATATGATTCGGACTAAATATAAGTTGTCCATTAAACCTGTCTAATTAATAACATGATTTTGTGTTCATTAAAAGTAATGTGATCAGACTTAGTAGATAGCATACCCTGTGCATCGATCTTACATCCTGTATCAATGTTGTGTAATAAATATAAATAAAATGACTAGTCCCATCAATTAAAACTGTTTGACAAACAGCAGGATTTAGTGTAAATTCAGTATAATAATTAATTTTCATTTCTAAAATAAATTTTAAAGAAATGTGAAAAGAAATTTATTTCCTGATTAAGTACAACACAAGGAAAATGAGACCCACTTTATATGATTCTCTTTTAAATAAAGATGATGATGATTATTATTATTATTATTATCATTATTCGTACAAGTATTTGTTGTCCATTAAACATGTCTAATTACAAACAGGATTTAGTTTAGATTCAGTATAATCATTAATTTCAAAAAATAATTTTTCAAAGAAAAGTGAAAAGAGTTATATTTTCTGATTCAGAACAATAATATGAGTAAAATTGAATTACATTTTATATGAATCTATCGACTATTTATCCATTTTACAAGATGTTTCTACATTAGATTTGTATATAAATATAACTATCTGACTAAAGATGTTAACACAACATCAAGTAAAGCCTTCGTGTAAAAAATTGTTCTTGTCAAGTACCAAAATAAGAACTTCACCGTCTATAAATCAGAACAAAAGACAAGTATTTTAAAGAGAACTTTTATTTTTTCCCATTAAAGCAGAATTTTGATTTAATGTTTATTCAGTATAATAATTTAAGTATCAGTTTCCATACAGAACTACGGTAGTTGATCTTTGTAGGGTTTGAAATAACTTGTAGTTGTGTGTTTTATACTGCTTATGTACAATCTGTTATGTTCTGAAGTAACTTGTAGTTTTATCTTTTATACTGTTTTGTAAAATCTGTTCTGTTCTGAAATAACTTGTAGTTGAGTGTTTTATCTTGCTAATATAAAATCTGTAATGTTCTGAAGTATTTTGTAGTTGTGTGTTTTATACTGCTGGTGTACAATCTGTTATGTTCTGAAATATCTTGTAGTTGTGTGTTTTATACTGCTTATGTAAAATCTGTTATGTTCTAAGTAAATTGTAGTTGTGTGTTTTATACTGCTTATGTAAAATCTGTTCTGTTCTGAAATAACTTGTAGTTGTGTGTTTTATCATGCTAATATAAAATCTGTTATGTTTTGAAGTATTTTGTAGTTGTGGGTTTTATACTGCTGGTGTACAATCTGTTATGTTCTGAAATAACTTGTAGTTGTGTATTTTATCTTACTTATGTTCAATCTGTTATTTTTAAGTAACTTGTATTTGTATGTTTTATACTGCTGGTGTAACTTGTTATTGTATGCTGTATCACAGTGCTTTATTTTGAAGTAACTTGTTGTTTTATACTGTTTCACTATGATTCATTTTGAAGTAACTTGTAGCTTTTGAAGTAGCTTGCAGTTTTATTCTGTATCACTGCACTTTTTTAAGTAACTTGTAGCTTTATACTGTATCCCTGCTCTTTTTTAAGTAACTTGCAGTTTTATTCTGTATCCCTGCTCTTTTTTGAAGAAACTTGTAGCTTTATACTGTAGCGCCGTGCTATATTTTAAAGTAACTTGTAGTTTTATCCTGTATCACTGTGTTTTATTCTGAAGTAACTTGTAGTTTTATACTGTATCACTGTGCATTATTTTGAAGTTACTTGTGGTTTTATTCTGTATCACTGTGCTTTTTTTAAGTAACTTGTGGTTTTATTCTGTATCACTGTGCTTTTTTTAAGTAATTTGTAGTTTTATACTGTATCACTGTGCTTTATTTTGAAGTAACTTGTAGTTTCATACTGTATCACTGTGCTTTATTTTGAAGTAACTTGTTATTTCATACTGTATCACTGTGCTTTATTTTGAAGTAACTTGTTATTTCATACTGTATCACTGTGTTTTATTTTGAAGTAACTTGTTATTTTATACTGTATCACTGTGCTTTATTTTGAAGTAACTTGTAGTTTTATACTGTATCAATGTGCTTTATTTTGAAGTAACTTTTATTTTATACTGTATCACTGTGCTTTAATTTGAAGTAACTTGTAGTTACAAACTGTTTCAATGTGCTTTACTTTCAAGTAACTTGTAGTTTCATACTATGTTACTCTGTTGTTTTTCGAAGTAGCCTGTAGTTTCATACTATTTCAATGTGCTTTATTTTGAAGTCACTAGCAGTTTGATACCGTTTTACTTTGTTGTATTTCGAACTAGCTTGTAGTTTCATACTGTTTTACTGTGCTGTATTTTGAAGTAGCTTGAAGTTTCATACTGTTTTACTGTGCTTTATTTTGAAGTTACTTGTTGTTTCATACTGTTTCAATGTGCTTTATCTAGAAGTAACTTGCAGTTTGATACTATTTTACTCTGTTGTATTTGGAAGTAGCTTGTATTTTCATACTGTTTCAGTGTGCATTATTTTGAAGTAACTTGTAGTTTCAAACTGTTTTACTGTTGTTTAATTTGAAGTGACTTGTAGTTTCATACTGTTTTACTCTGCATTATTTTGAAGTAAATTTTAGTTTTATACTGTTTTCTTTTAAAGTAACTTGTAGTTTCATATTGTTTTGCTGTGCTTTATTTTGAAGTAACTTATTTAACAGTATTTTAGATGATGATGCATCTGATGAAGAATCTGCCAAATTTTGCAGTAACTTCCAGTTGTGTGTTTTATATTGTTTATGTATGATATCCTGTAGTTTTTAACATTTAGTTTGATACTGTTTTAATCTGCTTTATTTTGAAGTAACTTTTAGTTTCATCTGTTTTAGTGTGCTTTATTTTGAAGTAACTTGTAGTTTTATACTGTTTTACTGTGCTTTATTTTGAAGTTACTTTTAGTTTCATACTGTTTCACTATGCTTTATTTTGAAGTAGCTTGTAGTTTTATACTGCATCACTGTGCTTTATTTTGAAGTAACTTGTAGTTTTATCCTGTATCACTATGCTTTATTTTGAAGTAACTTGTAGTTTTATCCTGTATCACTGTGCTTTATTTTGAAGTAACTTGTAGTTGTATCCTGTATCACTGTGCTTTATTTTGAAGTAACTTGTAGTTTTATCCCGTATCACTGTGCTTTATTTTGAAGTAACTTGTAGTTTTATACTGTATCACTGTGCTTTATTTTGAAGTAACTTGTAGTTTTATCCTGTATCACTGTGCTTTATTTTGAAGTAACTTGTAGTTTTATCCTGTATCACTGTGCTTTATTTTGAAGTAACTTGTAGTTTCATACTGTATCACAGTGCTTTATTTTGAAGTAACTTGTAGTTTTATCCTGTATCACTGTGCTTTATTTTGAAGTAACTTGTAGTTTTATACTGTTTTACTGTGCTTTATTTTGAAGTTACTTTTAGTTTCATACTGTTTCACTATGCTTTATTTTGAAGTAGCTTGTAGTTTTATACTGCATCACTGTGCTTTATTTTGAAGTAACTTGTAGTTTTATCCTGTATCACTGTGCTTTATTTTGAAGTAACTTGTAGTTTTATCCTGTATCACTGTGCTTTATTTTGAAGTAACTGGTAGTTTTATCCTGTATCATTGTGTTTTATTTTGAAGTAACTTGTAGTTTTATCCTGTATCACTGTGCTTTATTTTGAAGTAACTGGTAGTTTTATACTGTATCACTGTGCTTTATTTTGAAGTAACTTGTAGTTTTATCCTGTATCACTGTGCTTTATTTTGAAGTAACTTGTAGTTTTATCCTGTATCACTGTGCTTTATTTTGAAGTAACTTGTAGTTTAATACTGTATCACTGTGCTTTATTTTGAAGTAACTTGTAGTTTTATCCTGTATCACTGTGCTTTATTTGGAAGTAACTTGTAGTTTTATCCTGTATCACTGTGCTTTATTTTGAAGTAACTTGTAGTTTTATCCTGTATCACTGTGCTTTATTTTGAAGTAACTTGTAGTTTTATCCTGTTTCACTGTGCTTAATTTTGAAGTAATTTGTTGTTTTGAAGTAACATGTAGTTTTATACTGTTTCACTGTGCTTTATTTTGAAGTAGTTTGTAGTTTTATACTGTATTACTGTGCTATGTTTTGAAGTAACTTGCAGTCTCATACTGTATCACTGTGCTTTATTTTGAAGTAACTTGTAGTTTTTTCTGTATCACTGTGCTTTATTTTGAAGTAACTTGTTATTTTATGCTGTATTACTGTGCTTTATTTTTAAGTAATTTGTAGTTTTATACTGAATCACTGTGCTTTATTTTCAAGTAACTTGTAGTTTTATATTGTACCAATGCTCTTTATTTTTAAGTAATTTGTAGTTTTATACTGAATCACTGTGCTTTATTTTGAAATAACTTGTTGTTTTTGAAGTAATTTGTAGTTTTATACTGAATCACTGTGCTTTATTTTGAAATAACTTGTAGTTTTATACTGTATCACTGTGCTTTATTTTGAAGTAACTTGTAGTATTATACTGTATCAATGCTCCTTATTTTTAAGTAATTTGTAGTTTTATACTGAATCACTGTGCTTAATTTTGAAGTAACTTGTAGTTTTATATTGTATCACTGTGCTTTATTTTGAAGTAGCTTGTAGTTTTATACTGTATGACTGTGCTTTATTTTGAAGTAGCTTGTAGTTTTATACTGTATGACTGTGCTTTATTTTGAAGTAGCTTGTAGCTTTATACTGTATGACTGTGCTTTATTTTTAAGTAATTTGTAGTTTTATACTGTATCACTGTGCTTTATTTTGAAGTAACTTGTAGTTTTATACTGTATCACTGTGCTTTATTTTGAAGTTACTTGTAGTGTTATACTGTTTCACTGTGCTTTATTTTGAAGTAACTTGTAGTTTTATACTGTATCACTGTGCTTTATTTTGAAGTAACTTTTAGTTTTATACTGTATCACTGTGCTTTATTTTGAAGTAACTTGTAGTTTTATACTGTTTCACTGTGCTTTATTTTGAAGTATCTTGTAGTTTTATACTGTATCACTGTGCATTATTTTAAAGTAATTTGTAGTTTTATACTGTATCACTGTGCTTTATTTTGAAGTAACTTGTAGTTTTATACTGTTTAATTGTGCTTTATTTTGAAGTAACTTGTAGTTTTATTCTGTATCACTGCTCTTTATTTTGAAGTAACTTGTAGTTTTATACTGTTTAACTGTGCTTTATTTTGAAGTAACTTGTAGTTTTATTCTGTATCACTGCTCTTTATTTTGAAGAAACTTGTAGCTTTATACTGTAGCACTGTGCTTTATTTTTGATTAACTTGTTGTTTTATACTGTAGCACTGCTCTTTATTTTGAAGAAACTTGTAGCTTTATACTGTAGCACTGTGCTTTATTTTGAAGTTACTTGTAGTTGTGTGTTTTATACTGTGCTTTATTTTGAAGTTACTTGTAGTTGTGTGTTTTATACTGTACATGTACAATTTCCTGTATTTTAAAGTAACTTGTAGTTGTGTGTTTTATACTGTGCATGTACAATTTCCTGTATTTTAAAGTAACTTGTAGTTGTGTGTTTTATACTGTGCATGTACAATTTCCTGTATTTTAAAGTAACTTGTAGTTGTAGTTTTGTGTCTTTTATTGTACATGTATCATAAGACGATGTATCTTACAATGATTTTGCTCTGAAGTATTAAATCAAAGTAGTTTTGAATGTGACTATATTTTACTTACACTTTGATAATCAATGTCTGCATCATTCTGTAGGCATAGTTTTAAGGCTTTTATATCTCCTTTCCTTGCAGCTGAATAAAGTTTCTGTAAGTAAAACATAGATATTACATCTTATAGCTTGGCATAAAATGACTTTCCTAACTTGTTAATTAGGTAATAAGTAATTTTAGTATGTAATTTTAGTATCAGACAATGATTACGTATTCATAAAATATTAAGGCAGAGAAGAAATCTTTCAATATAATTGCTGAATTTATGCATTTTACATTTTCAAGATAAATAAAATTGTTAACCTTTGAGAAATTATTTTCTAATATAATCATGGACTGGATATAGCATATCCCTGGTTATTCCTTCTTGTGGCGTTTTTGGACTTGGCTTTTGTTTTTACAATCTGTAGTTGTGTTTTCATACACTTACTCATTCAATTGCCCCCTTTGTATTTTCCATCCTTTTGTTCCTAATTTTTTATCAGATAATAGAATCACTCAAAACTTAAATCATACAAATGAAAGTACACTGAATAAAAGGAGATGTGGATTATAAAATAATGAGACAGTAACCAGAAAACAACTTTTGGATTACAATGCTGTGTTGTATCAGTTGGCACTTTTACCATAAAATAGATATATATGTCTAATTCAACTAACATGAACTGAACAATGGCAAGGGAGAGAACTTCTGATTTTTTTTTTTTATTTACTAAATAGTAAAATTGTCCAATATTTTTCTAATAACTCTACAGACCTAAGGTTTACATATCTAACATTGTAAAAAGGATTATGAAGGTGCTACATATATAATACACTGTCCCCTACTAGAGAGAATTTTACAGAGTATACACTTAAAAGAATTCGATAAATTTTTACTGAAAAATCTAAATTGCATATTCGTTTATCATCAGTTACTCAATAATGATTCAAATGCTTTTGTGTAACTAAACTGACTTAGTATTGTATGATAATAAGCAGAGCACTCCCATGTAAGTTACTGACACCCTAACCTCAGAGGATATATATCAAATTACAAGAAATCTGCATGTGAGCAAGTGTCACCAGTGTAAAGAGAAGAAGATAAGACAATTAAGTGTTACCCAAGTAATGAGTAGAATATAAGACAATTATTACTGTGTCACCCGAGTAAAGCCAAAATAAAATATATGTCTGTTTCCTGTTGCCAAGGCAAATAAATCCAGGTAGGTAGGTAGGATTTTTTTTTTTTTCACGTTTTCAACATGCACTCCGTGTCAGATTTGCAGTGGGTTCAATGTCATGTTTGGTTGGGGTCCTGTACCCCAAAATGTGTTAATCTCAATATCTCTATGAATTTTCGTTTTCTGAGCAGCAATATTCTAGTATCACCTGCATATTGTTTAATACAAAGATAACAGGACATGCCAACAATGACAGACCATACAGCAATAGGAAAACAAACCACTATTCACAAATTGCACACGACATATAATGAACAAAACAAACATAAAAATCAGAGAGTCGGGATAGCCTGTCAGACTTGGTACAGACACAATTGTGGTGGTTTATGGGTACACAAACCTCCCCTTATCGATCCTGACCCTCTGGAATTTTTAACACACAATAAAACCCATACAGTATGATTACCAACATAATGACCACAGGCCAGAACAACCAAAATAGGCAGACAATACTTAATTTTAATAGATAGCTGGGTCAAAATGTGTCTACATTTCTCAGTTGATCCGGTATTCTAGAGCTTGTGATCACTACAGGGACTTTCTTGAGAGAGCTAGGACACTGACAAATAAACTGTTGAGGCAAGGATACATTCAGCCTCGACAAACATCATCGCTTAAAAGTTTTACGGTCGACATCATGATCTGGTAAATCGCTATTAGGTGTGTCACAAACAATCATTGACATATACCCTGCGTGATTCCAGTTCTCTTTATACTGATTTTGACATTTATGTTTAAACATTAAAAAACTGAGGATTCATAATTATTTGGACTATTGCATACCCTAAGTGCATAAATGTGCATGCAAGGATGTGGATCAGAACATGTGCATGTACAATGTACACATGCATGATGCACAGCTTTTATAAACCCATCTCATTTCTCATATTAAAATTCTGTTTGCTCATGATTGACAAAAGGGAGTGGGTCACTCAGTGATAAAAATGTATGTCCAGTTTTGTTCCTACTTTAATACGTTGATATGGAATACATGTGCTGGACTTAATTACACTGGCATTCAGGTATTTATTTTTTTTAGTTACTTTTAGAAAATTAAAGGATAAGATATTGGGACAGACAACATTTATTGGAGATGTTGTCACATATCTTATCCTCAAAGAGGTTGGACTTAAGACTTCTCAATACTGTACCTGCTCTTTCTTTTTGTGGGCAAGCGCCTACCCCCTGTCATAAGAAAAGGCATTGATGGTCTGTTTTGTTGTTTTGTCTGCATGGTTTTACAGCTTGGAGCAACTCGCTGTCTGCAGTATTGCATTTGAAAGAGAATTTTCTGATGTTGAAAAGTGCAACCACTTCTCCGACAGTTAGGTTGGGCTGCACTTCGTGTCCAGATTCAGTGGTAATAATACACTCATTCGACTTTCCACCCTCGTGATGATCAGAATAAATGTCTGAGAATGTGCGTGAATTGTTATAAGAAGCTATAATTGACTTCTCCTCCCAGTGCCGACATTTTTAAACCTTAAGGTTCATCTTAAGGAATTCATTTTCAAAATGGATACCAAAATGACAACTTTTTGTTTACACTATTATGAACAGTTTGCTATTGTTTTTCCAATAAAATTCAAATGCAATGATATGTGTATGTTCTGAAGTCAATTATTTTGTACAGGTGGTCTGTATATATGAGTGTTATTTTTTAAAACATGCATTTCTTGTCGAGCTTTTCAAACTAACAACACATGTAAGCAAAAAAACTGGAACAAGTTATTGGAAAATTTTCTTCCCCAATAAAACATACCAAATGATTTTTTATCTTAACCCCCAGTTCCTGCCATACCTCTTTTATTTTTTCTCTCTGGTTAGGACAGAACAGTACTTCAAAGTTTGAGTATGCTAAAACGTGGAGGCTGCCATGTTGCAAATAGGGGTTAAGAAAGTTTGACGTCAATATAAGAATTTCTTTCCACTATCAGTTCCAGTTTTATAACCATTGGTTAATTTTAAATCTACTAGTGTGTGTGCCTACTATTATAGACATCGGAGTTATGTATGCAGACGTATACCTTCTTTTATTTTGTAAACAAATGCTATGTTTACATTTCAGCAGCATGTCCGTAAAGTGTGCGTAGGAAATTGTCGTTAAAATATTAAGAAAGAATTTTGTAGCTGAATAAAATATCTTTTATATGATTTTTGATGTTTTAGTTTGAAACCAATTTTATTCCGATTTCGATCGTATGTTATATAGTAATATATTTCATTCTTTTGGACTATTTCAGCATTAAACACTTCCGGTTATACAGGAACTTTGCACTCTGGTTGATCTTTTGAACAGACAAAGTGAAAGTACAGATTTTAAGGGTTTTACATCTTCGTACGTCTTCAGCTTGTTTCATACAGGTATAACTGATGTTATTTATGGATACCATGAAAAACTACTTAGATCTTTCTATCGATCTCTTTGTAGCATCATATTTCAATCATTGATCGGCATGCTTTGATGATTATTTTATAATTTAAAAAAATTTAAATTGTTTTCAGTTAATTATATGCAGCCTTAATGTGTTGGTAAGGTACATTTCACCAAATAAATATATTTTAAAATGTAATAAACAATTATTAGGTTCTATATTAGTTGACCAATGTATGGAGGGCTTCTGTTGCAAGCATACTTATCACTAAATCAAAGTTGAAATAGTAAAACAGGTTTACAAGAGTATATGAAGTTATAAGAATGGTTAATAGAAAGAAGAAAACATATAAGAGGTTTGGGTTGCCTTCGGGTAGATATAGAGTACATCGCAAATCTAAAACATATATAGTGGAAACAAAAGCAAAACATATGGTTGCAATGCAGGAGAAGGTTTACGACTGAAGATTTTAAGAGGCGATCGCTATCATCCTTTACTAGGCGTAGAATTAACTTGCTAAGAAAACATTTGAACAGTTCAGATAGGGTGTTCCGAGCAACTGATGGGTCTTTGAAATCATCCAATTATAAATCGTGTAACTTACTGGCATCTGGATACCGATTAATTTCAATTCAGAAATTACAGCAGCACTATAACGATATTGCTAATCATGTTGTCTTTGTGACAAGGCAAGAGATATAGCCGTAAGGTGGTAATATGGTCGAGATAATATCACAGCCAGCTAATTATGGATTGGCTACAACACTTCAAGCCTGCTGCTCTGGTTGTCAGCAGAAGCTTTCATTTGACACAAGTCCAAGGCTTGAAACAAACGCCAGTAGACATTTTGATGTTAATGTCCGTGCTGTATGGGGAGCACTGGCCAGCGGAAATGGATTAGCGCATTTGAATGAAGTGTTAGCAACATTAGATTCTCCTACTATGTCTCAAAACACATTCACAACTATTGAAAATGAAATCAGTCAGTGGTGGAAAGATCTTCTGCAAGAAGACTTTTCACAAGCTATTGCAGAGGAAAAAAAAATAGCTATTGCAAAGGGTAACTTTCATGAAGGTGTGTACATGTTGTTTCTCATTAATATAAATATACTCTACAATAATTTATGGTGCATATCATCATGTTTTAATTGTCAAAATTGGCCACTGCAAAATGACTGTTTGAAATGTTTTAATAAAAATTACAAGGTGCAATTATCAACATGTCAATTCTGGTTGATGAAATAATTTAAGATGATAAAATGGAATTAATATCTGAATATAAAACATATAGTTTGAATAAGAAAATTACATATTTACTCTATTTACATTAAAGTCCATCATTTTTTTATAACCACTATTAACGACTTTTACGTGCATATAACATTTAAAAATATTAATACTTCAACAGTTTAACTAAAATGAAAATTAATTTTAGCTCACCTGGCCCGAAGGGCCAAGTGAGCTTTTCCCATCACTTTGCGTCCGGCGTCCGTCGTCCGTCGTCGTTAACTTTTACAAAATCTTCTCCTCTGAAACTAATGGGCCAAATTAAACCAGACTTGGCCACAATCATCATTGGGCTATCTAGTTCAAAATGTGTCCGGTGACCCCGCCAACCAACCAAGATGGCCACCATGGCTAAAAATAGAACATAGGGTAAAATGCAGTTTTGGCTTATAACTCAAAACCAAAGCATTTAGAGCAAATCTGACATGGGGTAAAGTTGTTTATCAGGTCAAGATCTATCTGCCCTGAACTTTTCAGATGAATCGGACAACCCGTTGTTGGGTTGCTGCCCTGAATTGGTAATTTTAAGGAAATTTTGCTGTTTTGGTTATTATCTTGAATATTATAGATAGAGATAAACTGTAAACAGCCTGTTTTTGGTTATTATCTTGAATATTATAGATAGAGATAAACTGTAAACAGCAATAATGTTCAGCAAAGTAAGATTTACAAATAAGTCAACATGACCGAAATGGTCAATTGACCCCTAAGGAGTTATTGTCCTTTATAGTCAATTTTAACAATTCATAAAATTTGTAAATTTTACTAATATTTTCCACTGAAACTACTGGGCCAAGTTCATTATAGATAGAGATAATTGTAAGCAGCAAGAATGTTCAGTAAAGTAAGATGTACAAACACATCACCATCACCAAAACACAATTTTGTCATGAATCCATCTGCTTCCTTTGTTTAATATTCACATAGACCAAGGTGAGCGACACAGGCTCTTTAGAGCCTCTAGTTTTATGTATCACTATGAATATAGTATAGGATATGAGTCGCATTCACTTTGAACAGTGTCTTTACTCTCCATAAAAAAAAGCAATATACACTGTGTCAATTAAAACCAATGCATTTCATTATGCACATTATCCAAATTTTACTGATTGATTAATTCATTATGTTTGTTTAATGTCAAGTGGCAAATATTTCATCTATTTTAAAGACTATAATTAATAACCAATAAATATGATAAGTAGGTCTTGCAAAAGTGCCCATCAGGATGATGTCGGTGGACATTTTTTTCTTCCAATGTAAAATTAACAAATATCGGATCACATACAAATTTTGCAATGCCAATGTCTCTTCAGGATGCATTTGATTTAACATTACCATTCTGATCTAACATGTCTGCAAACTTCTACATTTATATTCTATATGGCCAACGGGCATTTTGTTTTCTGGTCTGTTCGTCTGTTTTCAGTCTGTTCATACATTTGATTGAATGTATGTCCCGCTCCAGATTAAGTTTTGGTCAAGGTAGTTTTATTGAAGTCCAATCAACTTGAAATGTAGTACACATGTTCCCTATGATATAATATTTCAAACTTTTATGCCAAATTTGAGTTTTAACCCAATTTCACAATCCACTGAACATACAAAATCTGTCTATCCCGCTCCAATTTATAGCTTTTGCTCTAGGTAGTTTTTAATCAACTTGGACACATTTTTCCTTTGATATAATCTTTGTAATTTAATGCCAAATTAAACTTTTGACCCCAATTTCACAGTCCCTTAACATGCAAAATGATAGTGCAGTTCGGGGCATCCATGTACTATGGACACATTCTTGATTCATTAACCTCTACACTCAATAAGTCATATAAATTTAGATATTTCCTATACATGTAATTTACAAATGTACTTATGAAAACTAACCATCTAACATGTCTAATTCTTTTTAAGGAAAAATTTGATAATTTTCATATTTCATTCCTCAACCTTATAAACACATGTTCGATGTGTATTAAATCTATTTTTTAATAATAGCAATTAAACAATCCTACAACTGTTGTCAAAGGACAATTATATATGTATATATCATGTAATCAAATTAAAGTTAACAAATACATGAAACAGTATAGATGCAAACCATTCTAACATTCACACATGTATAACCCATTATGTGTCTACATCATGTACATGTAGATTTAAACTTCTAATTGATAAATATGCATTTGTGTCTGTGTGTACATTTTGTACATATTCAATTACAAATCCTATAAATTAAAATTTTCATACAAGAATAAACTGAAATATAACATGTCTAATCAGTCTTAAAAACTTAAAAGCAATTTTTTTTCATTTGAATGTATTAAACTGGTCCCTCAATAACAGGATTAGATTATCTTAATCACTATGAATGAACAAAAAGTAATTATAATTTAACATGAAATATAAACTTCCAGTGATTTTGTTTTAAAAGTACATGTACACTTTCCAGTTATGTACATGCTATAACAAATAAGGTTGACCTAACTACATGTATCATACTTTATCATGTTTATAACCTATTGTAACTATTGACATATAAAAAATAAAACTTTTAGATTTCCAAATAATTATTACAATTAAAATTATAATTCAACCATCATTGACCATCAGATTTTTATCAGATTATATCACTAGTTAGTAGTATTATCTTTATTGTTGACTTTCTGGTTAATCCTAGGAAACATTATCATTATCAATTATCAAATTATTATTATAATATATTATAATTGATATTCTACGTGCATGACATGTACCAGCAATTATTCAATATTGTTTTTATGGTTGTTAAAACTCATACTGTAAACTTTAAATTATCATTCCTTGAAAAATTTCAATGACAGAGTTATCTTGTACACTTGATAAATATCATTTCCATCAATATTTGCGCTATAAATGAAACATCATGGTAATGATATATTGCATGTTATTAAGATACTTGTTGAAAAGTTCAATAAGAACAAACACAAGTTCTCTTTCAACAATGAGAAAACCCATACTGCATATATCGCGTTATTATATAATCAAAATTACACACACATATGTAAAATATCTCAATACAGAATATTCCTTACGGTTTATGCGATTTCATTCAAAACAATTATACACAAATGCTTATTAAGCCTTTAAGGCTTCTACAAATTGTTGCTCAATATTCATTCCAAGTGTTATATATTTCATGATTGTTCAGGACAATACAACAATCCAAAAATTAGATATATCTAAACATCTTAATAGAGAGGCCAGAATAGTTTATTTTGTCCGCCATTTTGTTTTCCGGTTGTCTATTTTACTAATATTTAAAGAATTCGAAATTTATTTTTTTTGTTGTTGTTGTTCCTGTATATCCTAAGTGTCATTAAATGATAAAAAATGACAGATGAAAGATTGTAATTTCTAATAGAATAACTATTTTGATCACTTGTAGCTAATAACTTTTCATTTTCAGGCGAATTCGCTAAGTTTTTTTTTTTAGAGGAACGTCATCCACGGCATGCATTTCAAGCTGGGGTAGCCCTCTTCGAACTGAAATAGAAATATTTTCCTGACGTAATATCGATCTAATGTTTTTATCCAATAAAAAACAGGGTTTTCTTTTCCTTTTGGTACCAGTCAAATTTCACCTTCCGGTTTCTATGACCTTGCAATTTCAATAACAAAAGTTCGAGTCGAAAATTTACCAGATTAAGTAAGAATTTAACTTTTTTGATCGAGATATATTTAATCTTCAATGTTTTATCTTTGAAATGATCCAAATCTTTCCCTTAAAATTTAACCTGGAACATATTTCTTTTCAGCGTCGAGTAATAACAGTGCCTACGTGAAAATGTCCAGTGAATAGGAATGTTGGAAACGTCTTTCGGAGTTCAACGTAAAACGAGAAACAGTGGTCGCTTTGTTGAAGGACGAGAATTATACCGGTTTGTTTTCATATTTTATGCTTTTAAATTTTTTTAAGCTTTAGAAATTAGGAAAATAAAAGATTTTGAATAACGTTAACGATAAAGCAAATAAATTGGGGCAATAGGGGTGGGGCATAGATATTTATATATGTAAGTTTATCGTGAAAAAGCAACCGAAATAGGGAAGTTTCAATGAGACTTTAGTGTCAGGTCAATAAACAAAGGGTTCTGGTTCATTTTACAGCAAAGATACTAATTATTTTATAGTTTATCGGAAGCTTGTCACTGATTATAAGATAATTTCTAAAATTTAAACCTAGATCATGCACATGTTACTTTAATATACATATCTTTAGGTAGAGGAATTCCTACATAACTATGTTTCAAATTTAGCAATGATTATCCAATCCACCTGAACGGGGTGTTTTTATGTTAATTTTACATAAAATTAAAAAATAATACTGCATCATTTTAATAAATGTATGAATCATGTTCCATGGCATTAGAACTTTTTTTCTTTGTGGTCCCTTCATTGTGTTTTTCAGCTTAATGGATATTTAGAATTGTTCGAACATCTAGAATGTCAGCAAATTTGGATGATGTAGCCTTTAATAGATGTTGCATTGCTAGATGATGAAACTATATGAGTGAACCCATTGCTTGACAAGTCAATATATGATAATGCCATACCATCGCAGAAATAGAAACCATACTTATCTCTTACCATCACCAACCAATGATCATGATGTCATATTATTTTTACCATCGCTGGACGATGACAATTTAGACCATGATATATTTGTAACACGTACCTGATGAAATAATAGGTGAGGTATTTTAAACAGTAGAATGTTTAACAAATGGGCACTGATGTGGGGTATATGTTCATGAGACAACAACCGATTAACCGACAAATTTTCAAATATACATGTATATTTTAGGGTACGATTATTATTTCAGATGGTTGGTCGTTAGAGAAATTAAAGAGCCCAATTTGGAAAGAATTTTATTTCTGGGATGCAGTCATTAAAGTTGTTGAAGAAGAAGAAGAAATGTCAATAAAAGAGAACTTACCAATAGCCTTTAAGAACTTTGATATTTTAATCACTTCTGTGTCATCTTTGTAAGGAAAGTTAGAAACAGAATGGCTCTGATTTTAAAACGCATTGATGTTACTTTAGGTTATGATGTAGTTTTTAGCTATGAAAATTTTTAGTGAAGCTGGGCCCTATTGTATGAAATATGGTATTTCATTAGAATGGTTAAAGAACCCCTCTAAGTTGGAAGGTATTTTGTTTATACCAATTGGTTTAATTGTAGAGTTACGAAAACTCAGACTCCGACACAATTTCACTTTTAAAGATTTTTCTGTTTGGATAGAATTAATGTTGGGTCTCAATTATTGTCCTGATGTCGGTTTTTTGAGGAGACAAATGGAAAGTTTTTATAAAAGGCAGCTAGCTCTATCTAAAAACAGTAAAATAGATCAAGACATGTACTTGGATAGTATATATGTACCCCCCAAAACCAAATATAATGCTACAGGGAAAAATGAAGGTGAAGGCCTTCAACAAAGGCGTCCTTGTTTAAACACTGTAGATGGAGAGAAATGTATGTTGAAAAAGAATGTACAAAATCTTGAAAACAAATTGAAAATTGCTAGGCATGCAAGAATGAATGCAAATTTTAAATTAAATGAATTAAAGAAGAGCAATGTGAAACTGAATAAAAAATATGCTACATGCTGTATAAAACTGTCCAACTTTTCTACAAGAAATGTAAATAAAAAGCTAAAGCGGAGGCAAAAGAAAATACAGTTTCTTCAGTCAGAAAATAGCAAACACATTACAGAAAAAAAATTAATAAAACAGAAGTCAGAAATAAGCAAACAAATTCATAAACAAACATCATCACTATTGAAATATTACCAAGACAAGTATAGAAATTTAAAAAAAGCTAAAGTCACTCAAAATTTAACACAAAAAACATGCAACAAGGAAAACATTGAGGTTTCTTCACTTAGAGAGAAAGTTTCATATTTAGAAAATGAAAATTTTATTCTCAAAGACGAGTTGGAAGAACTTTCACAATCAAAAATGGTCACTACATTTCATGAAGGTAAATACACAGATGATGTACGGGAGGTGTATGCTACATTGTTATCTATGAATGTAGGCGTGAAAAACATAGAAAATGTCATAAAACAGTTTTAGAAAAACTTGAGGTTTAAAAGTAGAAAGGCTTCCCAAAAAAACCTTTGCAGAATATATGATGGTTGAAGCTAAGGCATTAGCTCAAATGCAAGCTGCAGAAACTATGTTAAATAGTAATTGTAATACGTTACATACAGATGGGACAAAGCGTATGGGTAGGGAATTTGGGGGGCTTCAAGTTGGTACTAATTTCTGGGCAACTCTCTTTAGGTATTTCGGAACTTGTGAGTGGCAATACCGAAAGCTTTTTAAAAATGATTGACCAAATTTTAAGTGATATGGGTAGTTTATTAGAAACTGATGAGGATATAGCTGTAAAGAAGGCAAAACTACTTTTGTCAGTCAAAAATTTAATGACAGATCGTCATATTGTAAATACCTGTTTGAAAAATTGTCTAGAAAAAATGCGTTTTGAGTGTATACCAGAAGAAGGGATACACCGGAGGCAGTAAGAACAAAAGTTGCTAAATTAAATGGTTTTAAATGTAATTTGCATGTAATTGTAAATTTTGCTTCCCAGGCAGAAATTGGCCTTAAACAATGGGAAAAAAATATTTCGAACTTAGATAATGTTGAAGATAATAATGTAAATTTTACTTATAATCAGTCAACAACTGATTTTATAAGAGCTTGCTGCAAACTTTGTGTACCAGGTGCTGATGAAAAGTCTGGTTACGGTTCATTATTTCGAACATTTTTGAGTGATAATAACATTGATCTTAAGTTGACCACTTTTCACGGTCATCGTATTAATTTGCTTTTTGCTATGGGTGCATCTGTGTTTTTCACAAAGATAATATTTATGAATTTATTGATTTGTATTTTGAAAAAGAAAATAGAAATAATTTATTAAAAGCTGTTGCTAATTATGTTAAAAATCCAATGTATTTGGCTGGTTGTCGAGCCTTTGGAATAGTTGACAAGTTATTTACTGGTCCTTTGTGGCGTATTATAGAAAACGCAGATCATATCTTAGATTTAAATAAGGTGTGGGAACAATTTAAAGGTTTTTAGAGATCTATTCTCAAGATGCTACTGATTTAGTTGAAGGAAAAATATTGTATAAAAACTATACTAATATTGATGAAATTTTTGATTGTTTATTTGCTGTTGAAGACGAAGAACTCAATATTCTTACTACTGAAGCTCTTCAAATAATTTTATTAAACTTTCAGTTGATTCTAGAGAGACAGTTAAGTGACTGTCTCCCTGGAGGAATATTAAATGAAAAAACTGATGGGATTGATATAAATTTGAGAGAACAAAGCAAATCAGTTGCTACAACTAATATTATTTCGGAAAGAGATTTTGCAAATTTAGACAGGCTTCAAAGGGAAAAACCAAATGCTAATTTAATAGCACTGGAAGGTATTATTTTGTTTGCTAACAACAAAACAGTAAAGTGAAAAAAATTCTGAATATTTTAAAATAGCAAGACACCGTACACCAGATATCATTAAACAGTTTAAAGAAAGAAAGATTGAAATTAAAAATCAACATTTATTATTACTTAAGAAAAGAGAGGCAGATAAATTAAAAAACAATTGCAAAAGCAGCAAGAAATTGAAAAAAATTTCAAAAGACATTCAAAACATAGGTGGTCTTTGGCAAAATATTGAAGACATTAATAAATGTTTAGTTAACTTAACTCAAAATGAAAAGATTGAAGCAGTAAAAACTCAACTTAAGTTTCGGAAAAAAGTTTTACACATGAATGTTGAAGATAAAACTCTTTTACAATTTTCTTCTAATAATATTTCATTTTCTTTAGCAGAGCTTATTTCTAATTTGAAAGTTCTTATACATTTGAATATTAATGTTAACAATGCACAATCTGGAACCAAAGAGGCATGTATTATTTTTGTATCAAATCAAAAGAAGAAAGGGAGCGAATTATGGAAAACAAAGAGAACTCATTTGTAAAAAGCTCAATGAAATAAAAATTAAACAGAACCCTCCTCCAGTCTGTGAGCCAGTACAGAAAAAACCAAGAAAATCAAACAGTAATAAAGCTAATTATCAGAGTAAAAATCATGATAATGTAGAAGAAACTGATTTTGTTGTTAGCAAACCTTCAGAAACATATACTCCAAAGTCCATAGCTTTGAAAGCTGGACAGTATATAGCTGTAGCATATATTGATACCTGGTATCCAGGTCAAATTTTATCTGTTAAAAATGATTTACTGGTTCAGGTCAAATTTTTGTGTCCATCCCAAAATATGGGCAATTTGTTTAAATGGCCACAAAAAGATGACATTAGTGTTGTTGAAAATATTTTTATTTTCTGTTCAGATTTTGAAGTTAACGCAAAAGATTCAGGTGGAAGAACTTGGGTTTTAACAAATTATGATACTATTTGTTCTGAATATAAGAAATATTACAATACCTATTTTGTCTAGGAATTATGAAATCATGACGTGTTTAAATGCTATGTCATATATTTATGTAAACAGATATCACAAATTTCTGTGAAGTAGTCATATATATTTCTTACTATTGCTGCTAATATTACTATGATTTAATATAAATCTTAATAAATAAGTATAGCATATTAATAACTTTTTTTTTTTTCTTGTGATGTTTTAGTCTGGATCCCATAGATGTAAGCTTGACCAGCAATTGCATTGCAAATTTGGAAAAATGTCATGGAATGGTAACCTATCAATAGAACCTTGACGAATCTCAGACTCGGTGGTGGTACAACTTCAAATGATTCAGTGATGCACTGATGGTACAACTTCAACAGAATTATCCAATTGATGTGTTATTGATGAAGAAAATGATAATGCAGGCATGCATATGACAGTGCTAGTAGTGAATTCATTAGAGCTGTTTTAAAAAAAAAACATTATATGCTGGATTTTTTTTTTTTATGAAATCATCAAATATCAGGCATAATTTGTTTCAGTCAAAAAATCATAAACATAATGACATTTCATTATTTGGCTCCAGTAACATCCAGTGGCAAATATTTCAAGCATATTCAGGATGAAGTATACGACATGTAAATGCATAATTTGATATGCCATGTGCATGTGTTTTACAAATGAACTCAGTCTCAGGATGGGAAGGCAATTCCTGTTGCCAGTTTGATAACTTGTGTTAAGATATTTAGTTGAATACCAATATTACAAAACTCAGCTGAAAAATGAGAGAATAATGGAGATAAAACATGAATCGCGATGTAAAAACTTGGGATTGCCTTCAAATGGGAGCCATTTTGAATCAAAATGGCCACCATAGTGAGTCCAACTGTCATAATTCATTCAAAACCTGATACCTTGTATTAAAACAAACAATTTGATACCGACATTGCAAAAATCAGTTGAGAAATGACTGAGTATTAATGAAAAATGTGTAATCGAAACGGAAAAACTCCGAAATGGGAGCCATTTTGAATCAAAATGGCTACCATTTTGAGTTGTATTGTCACAATTCATTCCAAAATTGGTACTTTGTGTTAAGACAAACAATTTGATACCATCATTGCAAAAATCAGTTGAAAAATGACAGAGTAATGACAAAAAGCATTTAATCGGGATAGAACATCTCGAAAACGGGAGCCATTTTGATTCAAAATGGCTACCAATTTGAGCTGGATTGTCCCAATACAATCAAAAATTGATACCTTGTATCAAGACAAACAATTTGATGCCAGCATTACAAAAATCGGTCGAGAAATATGAGAGAAGGAATAAAATATGTATAAATTTCATTCAAAAGTTATGAAATTGGCGGCCATTTTGAATAGAAATGGCCGCCCTTCTCGCTCTTCAAGGTACAAAGAAATAATCATCACATGCATTGATAACTGTTTTAATATCATGAAAAATTTCATGAATGCATCTTTAGCAGTTTATGAGATATTTCCATTTTAGTGCTAAAATACTTATTGTTGTAATATTGGCTTGGGTGCCATTCATCATTTTAATGTCAAAGAGAATGGGAATGCAAACTGAGCCTTATTTTGTTTTTATGTCCTTCAACCTACATGTCCAATTTTTCATAAATGTACCATTTGTGATGAGTTGCAGGGAGAAATCAATCTAGAATGTTATATGCATACCATCATTTTTGATAATTGATAGAGCTATATGGTTATCGTGTCCCATTATGCAAGACAGAAAACAGCACTTTATGGAAATTTGTATGGCTGTTAAATTTTTTGAAAGCAAATCATGGACAACTCTGAACTGTATTATAATAGAATGTGGTATACACTGTCAGAAAACAAGCAATATGTTGTTGATATATGTCAATGTGGATCAATATTAACCTTCCAAAAGGGACTTCAATGTCTACAAAATGGCGGCCATCTTGGATAAAAAAGGGGGGATGAATTGGAAATTTTGAACACTCATAACTTTTGAACCATATGTCCGATTAAGACAAATAATAGCTTAAAATGTTTGTCTCAAGGAGCTTTATCCAATAGCATACATAAATGACAATATATTCCTGTAAATAAATAGGCCTGGCCTGTCTAATCTTAACATGAATTATTCAATGAATTACAATAAAAATCATGCTATCTTCTCACAAAACATGCATTTCCATGTTGCTTTCTAAATTAATGTTGATTATTTATTAGTTAATATTGCCACAGTCAGGGAAAATACTAGTTTTATTACGAAAATATATATTGATTATAGTTCATGCATCAAATGTATACACAATTAAGATATTGAATGAAAATTTTATTATGTATGACTTTAAATAAGGATGACTTAGGGAGATAACTAGTGTTACTCGATCTCCTACGGAAAAGAATTTACCCTGACTGACTTACCATTATACTTGTTTACCATTTTTTTATAAAGTTCAATTCATAACCTTACAATTACAGAATATAATTTTTATGACTTTATTATTTTTATATAGAAGTTAGAATTTGTATTGATGTAAACCTTTTGGAAAACAAAAGAATTAATGGAGATGATTTATTACTTATCATTATGATTATTAATTTTGGAAGATGCATGTATATTATTTTACCAAACAAAATACCAAAAAATTATGTTCCAATTTTTAAGGGTTATGAAATGGACTTTTTTTCATGAGATCTTAAGTCTCCTTTGTGCCAAACCAAATTGAGATATTGTTCTATTTTATATAAACTTTATTTTGTTAATTATCCTTATGATGTCCTAATGCAGTTATTTGACATTGTTGTACACAGTGAGGACATATATTTAAATTAATTTTCCAAAGCAATATATATATATTTTTTTAAATTTAAGATCATGAAAATAAGGAATATTATTTGAAATTTGGTTTGGCTGAAGATTTTTTATACTTTGATTTTAAGTTAATTAAGTTTTCATCATCGCTTGGCTGTCTTGTCGTCATTCTAAATATATAACCTAATTCACATGATTTATTAGTCTGAAACTACTTAGCCACTATCATCCGACATGTAAGTTTAACTTATCTACAATATAGGTTTAGGGGTATACATGTACAGCAGTTTTGGCTGTACAGGTATCTCTTCAAGTAAATATAATAATTAAAAAAAAAATCATCATATTGACTAAAATAATGCATTAAATTGAATAATATGAATAAAATGCCAAGATGCACAATCACATATATTATGTATATGCATTGTAAACACATGACACATTCTATTTTGATTTTTGAAATAATTATTTTAAGTGTACATGTATGTCATTGTGTTATATGTGCATGATGTGGGTACCAATTCTTCCCCAACTCCTCCATTTGTTTGGGTACATGTATGATTTATAATTTCAACTTTATTTTACTTCTAAAACTGTAGTAGATTATGGTGAACGACACAGGGTCTTTTTAGCCTGTAGTTTTATGTTTATTTAAATTATCACTTTTAGCTCACCGGGCCCAAAAGGCCATTTAGCGAGTTTTTCTCATCACTTGGCTTCCATCGTCATTTACTTTTTACATTTTGAACTTCTTTTAGAGAACCGTTCATTTGAATGAAACCAAACATGGCATGAATGATCCTTGTGAGGTGCTGACTACGTGTTGTTACTTTGTAGCCGCTCCATCATTCAAAATGACCGCCAGCTGGGCAGCAGGGACTTATTTTAACATAGGACCCTAAGGGAAAAACATAAAAAAGTCGGTCTTTTAGAGAACCACTGAATGGAATGAGACCGAACATAGCATGAATGTTCCTTATGAGATGGTGACTAAGTGTTGTTACTTTGTTGCCGGTCGATCATCCAATATGGCAGCCGGGTTGGGTGGGGTGGGTGCGGTGGGGGATGGGGGCTTAGTTCAATATAAGACACTATGAGAAATACATACAAATGTCTTCTTTTCGAGAACCACTGAATTGAAAGAAATTTTAAACTAGATCTCAATCATTATTTAAGTGTCTGTTATGATTTTTATCTTTTTATATGATTTCAAAACACAAATATAGTCAGGTGAGCGACACAGGCTCTTGAGAGCCGCTAGCTAGTTTTCCTTGTTTTAGTTTTCCTTGTTATTTTTAGGTGTGCCTTCCGTTACTGTAATATGTGATGGCGGTTGGAGTAAGCGCTCTCATAAACACTCATATAACGCTTTAGGTGGAGTAGGTGTCATAATAGGTGCTGAAACTAAAAAATTTTACATTTAGGGTGAGAAACAAGTATTGTTATATTTGTAATAGAGCAAGCAATTTGAAAGTTGATGCCAAAGAACATGAGTGTTTTAAAAATTGGGACAAATCCAGTCAGGCTATGGAGGCAGATATAATTGTAGAGGGATTTTTGAAAGCTAATGAACATGGTGTTCGATATATGCATCTCATTGGGGATGGGGACTCTAGCGTATATGCCCAGATTATTCAAAATGTACCAGTGTGGGGGAAATATGTAAAAAAAAAATAGAATGTTCGAATCATGTTTGTAAATGCGTGCGCTCTAATCTTGAGAAACTTGTTAATGAAAATCCGGAGTATAAAGGCAAAGGAAATTAACAAAACAAATAAGAATCAGAATTGTAAGCTCAATCAGATGTGCCATTCGAATGAGATCTTTGGAAAGTGATAAAGAAAAGCTATAAAAATTTAGAGCATGACATTACCAATTGTATCAACCATATTTATGGAGACCATTCGAGATGTTCAGATTTCTGCAAGGCCAATTTAACAGATAAAAGGTACAAGCTATTGATGATAATGATGATACAGAAAATATTTTGATGAACAATGTTGTTTTGGAATGAAGGTATTAGTAATGATGCATTGGAAGAGTCGCGTTTATCTTCAGATTTATCCATAACTGATTTGATGTCATGTATGAGACAAGATTTATCATTAATTTTAAGTCGTGTCGCAAAGAAAAGCACAAGTTTGCTTGGAAATTTCACATCTAATTCAGCTGAAATGTGGATGCATGTTCGCACAAAATATGATGGGGTAAGATCTATAATCATTGTAATCGTGGGTCTTGGCATAACAGATGCTATGCTGCAAGTTTGCGCTTTAATAAAGGTATTCAGTGGTCACCACAAACCTGGGAAGAAACAACTTCATCGGTCTCTGGACATTACTTTACTAATTTGTATAGTAAGAGATTACAATGCCTGAAAACAACACAAAAACAAAAGGAAAGAAAGAAATCAAGACTAGGCGTTATAAGAGGAAAATAAAATCTGCAAAAGAATCTACAGCTGCTAGTTCAAAAAACATTATGGTCCAGAAGCTATTCAGGTCGAGGCAGACATTTCATCAGAGGAACTAGACAAGAGAAAACAACAGTACCTTTAGAAACATATTGAAATTTCTCATAGTGAAATTGATGATATTGAAATAAATACCCGTTTACAAGGTTCTTGCAAAAGATGGCGTGACGAAAGAGCAACACGACTAACAGCATCAAACTTTGGCCTAATTTTTAAAAGAAATCCAAAAATACCTGTAACACCATTACTTAACCAATTATTGAATTCAAAATTTTATGGAAACAGTGCCACAAGGCATGGATTGAGTGAAGAAAGAATCACAATTAAAGAATACATTCAATATAAATTAAAACAAAATGTTCATGTAAAAGTGGAAAGAATGGGTTTAGTTATAGATAAAACACATAAATTTCTAGCTGGAAGTCCGGACGGAAAGGTTACCCAGGAGGAAATAGGATCACCACCCAGTGTTGGGTTAACAGAAATAAGAAACGTTCTGTATAGGAAAGACACATCTTTTACAGATGCCGTTAAACAAGTTAAAACTTCTGTTTGGAATTAAAAGAAAAAAGTTACAAGTTAAAAGATCACATAATTATTACTACCAATGCCAAGGCCTTCTTAATGTATGCAACAAACCCTGGATTGATTTAATTGTGAGGACAACGAATCCATATGAACTGCACGTTGAAAGAATTTTCAAGGACTCAGTTTTTGGACACATCAAATGCAACCCAAACTCTCTTCATTCTTTTTTAAAGCTGTTTTGCCCGAACTATCAGCACCTAGGATTTCAAAGTATCCAGGAATAAGAGAACCTGGAATTTGGGTATGAAAACAGCTGTTATTCTTGATAAAGAATAAATTTGTATTTTAACTCTATCTAGATTTGTTTTCTAGAATAAATATCAGAAGGAGTAGTCAAACTCTTAGATATTAGATTAAAAGATGTAAATAGGTACTTGATTATGGAAAAACTATATATTTGAGTCACATTGACAACCATATTAATATAGACATAAATAAATAGTTAAATCTATGTTTGACCGATGGTGTTTATTTTAAAAATTAATTTTAAACCAATATCGAAGCACTGAATAGTGATTTAATAATAGCATTTGCAGCTATTGACTTGACGTTCACCGACAGCCATATCATAGTTCTTAAAGACAATTAGAAGTTATAGAATATATGAATCTTAACATATAATTCATAATTTAAAACTTCATGTAGGTTACACTACATGTATATAGTGTACTTTTCCATAAATTTATTGACATAATAGTTTTCAAACAGCAAGAAAGAATGCCAATATGTTAATTTGGATTTATGTTTATGGATATCCTTAAATATACAATTAGTGTATTTTTATATCTTTTATTTTCAGTTTGTGAGTAGGTCATCACCTAACTTGGAAAACCAGCCTTCAACTAGTACTTCACATGATAAATCTAGGAAAAGAAAATCAGACCAAAACTTGGATAGCTGCCTTTCTAATATTAGTCCTGCTGCTTCAAACACAGTTACTTTGAAAAGGTATATTTTATTAATGAAAACATATGCATTTCACTACAGGGTAAAGAACTAATAAATATTGTTTCAATGCCAATTAGACAACTGTATATGCAAGAAACAATGTATTTAAAGTGAGGAGCCACCATTTAATTTTATGGGGGTAATAGGGTTTAAAAAAAATTGTCCTGCCTTTTTATTATTCACTCTGTTGGCTGATTCCTTTATATATAGTTTATCATCATGCCTCGTTTTTACTATAAAAAAATCCTGTCCTGTTTTTTTTTTTTTTAATTTCATCCTATCCTTTTCATCATAAAATTTTAAAAATACTGATTTATTGAAGAAAAAAACCATTCACATAATCCTAAACAATTATATTATAGAAAATTATGAAAAGTTTGAAAAAATGCTTGTATTTAATTGTGAAGAGGAATGTTCTTTTCAGTGATTCATAAAATTTGATATACAATTGTCTTGACATACATTGACATATATATATAGATATAAGAACATGTTATATGGTTGCCAATAAGACAACTGTCCACAAAACACCAAACAACATAGAATGTAACAAGAGATCACATTGCTGCCTTCAACAAGTAGCAGAGCCCATAGTGCATATTCAGCTATAAGATCCCCAAATTGGCAGATGTCAAATAAAATGGGTAATTGATGTGCAAAATAATAAATGAAAAAAGAAAATATTAGGCAGCAACAAAAGATAGACAACATATTTGTATTCATCATGTTCATGGAAAAAGATATGAAAGAACATTGAAATAAAATAAAATCAGGACGTTTGGTACCTATGTTATAAAATTAAATTTCAAACATGCAAAAATCAGAAAGATGACAAAAAATCATTGCACAGTCATTTGCATGTACATATGTTCATTAACTTGCAAATATTTTAAAAGCATGACAGAACATGAAACATTATGATCCAAGTGAAATGCTTCCTGTACTTAGTTTGAGCTTTCCATTTTATTTTTTTAATTTAGGATTTCCTTTTACTTGAAAAATGTATTTTATCATTGCAGATCAAGGCGAAAGTGTAGCAGCTTAAAATTTGTAGGTAGGAGAATATCACATGAATGGATTGAGGATGATGGTACCAGCAAATGGTATAAAGGACTGTTACTGCAGTAATAGATAAAAATGACGGAGACGAAGATGCTGAGTATGAGGTTCATTATGAAAACCATAAAGAAGCAAACATTGTTGATCATCTAAATGAAGATTTCAAGAAAGGATCTTTGAAATTTATTGATATTTAATGGTATTTATATAACATATTTATATATATATATATACATGATATAGGGAACATGGGATTAGATTTCAATCGTAAATGTATATTGTTAATTAAGTTTATGTATTTTATTTAGAAATGTGAATGTTATGTCATTATTGACCATTCATTAGACATAAGAAGATGTGTTATGCATGCTTATGAGAAAAATTCCATCCAAGTCACAATTTGTAAAAATAAAACATTTAATATTATTTTAATCATTTGTATTTGACATTTTAAAGTACATAAAAATAATATTCAATGAGTAAGTTGAAATATAAATGATTATTATATTTGTTAATTTATAACATTGTCCTGGAATTACATTTGTATTACAATTTACAACCAACACTAGAATTTGACAACAGAAATAGTAGTTTATAAATTAACAAGTGTCTGATAAATGTCAGTTAAATATTTACTGACAATACATATAGATGTAAAAACAACCATTAATTCCAGAAATGCCGTTGAAATGGTTTCATTTGGTATTGATTGAACTCTTTAGATAAAATGCAAGGAGGTAACTACTATTCCTTTTCTATAAGTTATTATTATTTATTTTTATTAAATGGGTAAAAGGTGTATACATTTGAAAGTTTGTATAACTTATATCTTAAAATTTGTAACACACTGTAATGTTTGAATGAAACATTCTGCTATATTTGAACTTTGATATTAAAATCATGACACATTTATTGAAAACAGGCACACCATACTTTAATAAAAAGTAGTTCCTGATAGAGAAATCTTAAAAGAAAAAATCAATGACATGATTTTATTTACTCAATTACATTGTTATTATTCATAATAACCATATTTGAAGTATGGCAGGAACTAGTATATGATCAATTAAACCTATTTTTGTACTTTTTTTAGATTTGTATTGTATTTGGAGAAAGGTGCATTTTTTGGCACATTGGTGCACAGATTCAGGATAAAGACACTGTTTTACACATTTTGACCAGGAGACCTTCAATATATCAGACAGAGCAATAAAAAGCGAACATTTTGGTATGAAACATTCTGTTATTGTTGTTTGAAATATATTTTTAATTATTTTTTTTCTGTGATTACAAAATATAGTTATGATGAACCTTAATTGTAGCACACTTGTGCTGGGAGCAGCCATTTTGATTGTTTGGGCATAGTAATATACGGATCCGGATCGGACCGAAACGACTTTTTCCGAACCAGAATGATTTTTTCGGAATTTAAAGAAAATTCCAGGTCGGGGTTTTGAGTCCAGGTCGGTCGGGCAACAGGAAACAGACATATATTTTTTTGTGCCTTAAATGAATAGAAGATAAGACAATTAAGTGTCACCCTGTAATGAGTAGAAGATAAGACAATTAAGTGTCACCTGTG
>CM029606.1:17588956-17654185 GCA_017311375.1 Mytilus coruscus | reverse complement strand
CTAGTGTATAATAAATCTTGTTAAATTTTATTATTGATTTGTGTCTTTTGTTGGCTACAATTAAAAGGCGATTTTCTGACATAACAATTCATTAAAATCTGCATGGAATCAGTGATACAAAATTTATTGTTATATTTAGTTTGTTCATACAAGAATTGCAAACTAATTTCCTTTTATTTCAAATAACGAAGAATTTACATTCAGAATACTTTCATTATGGTCTCGTTTAAGTTTAAATGAAAAGGTAGGATCAGGTATCAGTAATGAAAAGGAGTTCCTGTATTTGATCATTTTAATCCTGTCTTGATCCATTATTCAAGAATATTTTGGCTACCCTTGTATGATTAAAGTAGAAATTTATTTCTGTGTTGAAATAATTTGGTTACAGCAGTATAAATACTTACCAAAATATAAATATTAAATTAACTCTTGGAATAATAATATTATGGCACATACTGACATAGGGCCTATTTGAGTATTTCACTGAGACTGAGTTCTGAAAAGTGATAAAATGTGTTTCGCTATTTTTTTGCACATGTCTTTAGTATGAAAATATTTTCAATAAAATTATTTTAATAATATCCTCATGTAAATAACAGCATATGTTGCTTAATATAATAATAGTTTGATCATGAGAGTGTCAAACAAAGGGAAGTAACTCGTAAATTACTACCGGCCCGCTTCGTCAGAAATATCGACACATCGAAGTGGCACATTTGCGTATTACAGCGTATTAAGTGGCACAAATTTGACATATCATAGTCAAAGTTATGTTACATAACATAATTTAAATTCAGCATAGCTTCCCGAGAAGTTAAGAAAGAAAATTACGATTTAAATTTCCAGTGACCGATTTTTTTGGTCAACACCTAGACTTTGAAGACACATTTTGAGAGAAAAATTAGTTTAATCCATAATTGAGTGGATCAATATATTTCTTATATACTTAAGAATGTTCACTTAAAAGCAAATTAGTTTTAATTCATGCAAAAACTACAAATTCAAAAACGGCTTCACTTTTTGGTAAAAATGCCCATATATGGTAATCACATGACTTCCATTGTTGCTTTAAGAAATGGGGTCAAACTGGGGTCAGCTTTCCGACTGTAAACGTGTTTTTCTTTGACATCACATTTTTCCAGAAATCCTAGTAAAATTGTTAGAAAACTAAATGAAAACCTAAAAAAAAAAACTTTGTGATTCCATTGATTATCACCTTACACCAAATAAGATCCTTTATTTAGTGATAGAGAAATTTTTGACAACATCGATTTACTACACACAATTCTTAGAAAATCGGAAATCATGTAAAGGAAATAATTCACGCGGATATCATGCTTTTTGTGATTATTTATTTGTTGAATTTGAAGGTAGATTTTTTCAACAGATTGTCGGCTTTCCTATGGGAACGAACTGTGCGCCTCTCCTTGCCGACCTCTTCTAATTTTATATGAACCGGAGTTCCTTCAGACACTTGTCAAAAACAAGAAGGTTAAATAAGTCAGATCATTTAATTTCACATTCAGGTATATTGATGATGTTCTTTCCATTAACAATCCAAACTTTTCTGATTGGGTTCCATTAATATATCCTCCAGAACTAGAAATTAAAGAAATAACAGACATGGCTTCATCCGTTTCATTTTAAGACTTATACCTCTAATTTGACACAAGCGCTCATCTCAGTACCAGAATCTATGACAAGCGAGATGAATTTAATTTTGAAATTATCAATTTCCCCACCTTAGTCATGTTAGTAGCAATATACCAACTTCACCTGCATATGGGATATACATTTCCCAACTCATTTGGTATTGAAGAGCTTGCAGCTACTACTCAGACTTTACAAAACGTCACCAGTGTCTGAGCAGAAAGTTGATGAACCGGGGTTATGTCAAAGAACGTCTCGTCCTTTGTCTAAAAAGGTTCATCGGAAGATACCAAGAACTTGTTGATAAAATTCCGTATCAACTTCACAAATAATACATGATGGTCTTGAAGTTTAGCTTCTAGGTGCTGACGTTGTTTATCATCTTAATTACGTGTTATAGTGTTCTTTTATTTGTCTTCGTAAATTATTTCCTTTACTGTTTAGTCCATTTTGGTAATATCCCTTTGGCGTGGCTCGGTACTTATACATTTATAGTGATTAAGATTATAACACAATGTTGACTGCTGTATCCCTATTTTGACATTTTACCTATTATGTCTGTTTGTTTTGTTCACACATTTTGTCAATATAATGGAATTTTATGCGACTGTCATACAAGTGAGAGGTTTAGCTAGCTATAAAACCAAGTTTAATCCACCATTTTCTCATAAGGAAATGCCTGTACCAAGTCAGGAAATGACAGTTGTTTTCCATTCGTTTGATGTGTTTGAGCTTTTGATTTTGCCATTTGATAAGGGACTTTCCGTTTTGAATTTTCCTTGGAGTTCGGTACTTTTGTTATTTTACTTTTAAGGGCCGAACTTATAGATTGACATTTCAATATGGATTATAACTGCTAGTCTGAAAGAAAAAAAAAAAAAACTCTTCAGATTTTTCTTATTATTTGACTTGTAATTTCATAATCAACATTGAGTGATATAATTAAAAGACTTTTCGAACAATTGTTGCTAAATTTTAGATCTCAAGAACACCCGAATGACCTGTAAATTAACCTATTCTGGATTCAAGTTTAACTGAAAGTGATGGTGCTGACCTTTTCAGATATTGGTAGGCAGTGGTGTTCTCCCAATTGACTGTGTTTATTCAAAGCCCTGACGGAGTAGAATATAACACTGCCTTAGCCATGCACCAAAACACTGGTGTTAGTCCTGTTGGGTTGCAAATTGCTCAGGAGGATTTCCATGGAAAGGTACATTTGAGAGAGCGAGAGATACTAAGTGAATGAGTGACCGAGATATAGTGAGTGAGTGACCGCGATATAGTGAGTGTGTGTGTGAGCGAGATATAGATACTAAGTGAGTGAATGAGTTACCGTGCGAGCGAGCGAAGAGAGACAGTCATTGAGGGTCAGAGTGAGTGAAAGAAGAGAGTGACTGAGCTAGTGAGAGAGAGAGTCAGTTAGTAAGTGGGCGAGGTGTGAGAGGGCGAAAAGTCAGTAAGTGAGAGAGTCAGTGAGAGACAGAGTGAGCGAGTCTGAGAGAGTCAGTGAGTGTGAAAGAGTGAATGAATGATTGAAAGAGTGAGTGAGCGGGAGAGAAAGTGAGAGTTAGTGAGTGAATGAGAGTCAGAGTCAGTCAGTGAGAGTGAGAGAGTCATTGGTAAGTGGGTTAGTGAGTGTGAAAGAGTGAAAAGCGAGAGAGTCAGTGAGTGGTGGATGAAAGAGTCAGAGTCAACAGTGAGAGCGAGTGAGAGAGGTGGTGAGTAAGTGGGTGAAAGAGTGAGTGAGCGAAGAAGAGAGTCAGTGAGTGAGCGAGTAAGAGGTGGTGAGTAAGTGGATGAAAGAGTGAGTGAGCGAAGAGAGAGTCAGTGAGTGAGCGAGTGAGAGACAGAGTGAGTGAGTGAGTGAGTGAGTGATTGAAAGAGTCAGTGAAAGAGTCAGTGAGTGGTGAGTAAGCGGGTGAGAAAGTCAGTGAGTGTGAGAGAGTGAGTGAGCGAGAGAGAGTGAGTAAGTGAGTGAGTGAGAGAGTCAGTTAGAGAGAGTCAGTGAGTGGTGAGTGAGTAAGTGGGTGAGACAGTCAGTGAGTGTGAAAGAGTGAGTGAGCGAAGAGAGAGAGTCAGTGAGTGGGTGAATGAGACAGTCAGAGAGTGAGTCAGTCAGTCAGCGAGAGAGTCAGTGAGTGAGTTAGAGAAATATATGAATAGTGTGATGATGTTAATCAGATAAAAATTCCAATTATACTCTAAACAATTTTGCAGTTATATCAAAGCTTTTGATTTTATACGCTTTACATTACAAATAAAGTGATTGTATTACATTTTCATTTCGGGACCTTTATTAGCTCCTATATATTATGGGTTTCTCTCATTGTTGAAGGCAGTACGGTGACCTATAGTTGTTAACTTCTACGTCATTTGGTCTTTGGTAGATACTTGTCTCATCGACAGTCATACCACATATTCTTATATTTATATGATGCTATTGCTGTTGCTTTGCTTTCGAGCGTTGAGGTAGCGTGCTTGCCTCACGTGTTTTGTCGGCCATTAATCTGGATTTGTCTTAAAGTTTTATCTTAGTTTTCTTTTATTTTTGACTGAAGGGAGGGTCACTTTTAGTTTTATTTGTAAACTTCTTTGTGAACAAAACGTTTGTGGTATAGCTTATCATTCCGTTCTTTTTTTCTTTTTGTCAGATGGAACCTGATCTATATAGGTCTTAATTCACGTATGACTTAGGGTCCCTAGATATTTCTTACAGTTAGATTCAATACACTCTCTATTTCGAAAGCAGTAATCATGTAGTTTGGTGTTGAGATGCACCTTGGTTGCTAAATTACAAATGTAACGAAGTACTGTTAATATGGTTCCTTAGAGAATTGAAAGTTCAATATAGGAAGAGGTACGTATTAGAGATAATGTAGAATTGTTACGCTCGATTCGATTTCCGTACGTACGACACGTGCAGCACGTGTCACTTCGATAGCAGGTGTAAACTGTATTGTTCGAGTGGGTGCTTCTGTTTTTGTGTTCTATGACTATAATGTATGCATTTCGACTTGTAACGGATGCATCTGTAGATGGTATGGATGTTTGTGCAGCAATGGTATTACGATTTAAGAGAAAATAATATCAAACGTATTTCTATACATTTTTGCTCATTACGGTTCGCGTTAAAGTCATGTCGATTTCATTCAACAATGGTTTGGATGGGACAAACTATACATTCAAGCTCAATATAAAATTGCAGGATAAAAACAATATTCGTACAGTTTAGGAAAATATAAAATGTATTTGTACTCGCCGATAAATGTATTGTACTGAATGAAAAAATGAAACATTTACAGCAGTTTTCAGTTTCTTTAACTATGGGATTGAAAACAGGATGCGAAATATGTTCATTCCATGATATGTTAGATTTATTGAGTATACCTTTAAAACTTCTGTATCATAAACTCGCTATTGATACAATAACGACAACGACATTGAAACAGCGAGGCCGTCCCCAAAAATGAGTTTTCCGAATAGATGTCTCAGTATTCATACATTCTGTTAAGTCAACGTGCACTCAATATGAACACAAATCTTGTATTCGAACGACTAAGAGCCGGTAGACATTTATTTATAACCCAATCTTCCTTCGATGCTTTTGTAAAGGACGTTCATCACTTAAACATAATGTTAGCTTATCTTCAAGGGTAATGGATAAACGACTTCTTAAAGATGACTTTAATGCAGGCATAAGATAAAGATCGCTTTTTTGTATAAAATATTTTCTTCTGCTTTTCAATTTGGTTCTATACACCTTATCGCTATTTGTCCGCCATTACTGGATATCACACAGGTTCCCGTAAAATTTTGACGTCATAAAACAAAATATCTGACGCCACAATGGAAAAGTGATTGTTGTATGCGTCAAAGTTCAAGCGGCCGGGTCAGCCGGGATTAGCGATAAGGTGTATTGTCATCGATTGTTGTTTGGCCTTATACGAATAAGATTTCTTATTAACCGATGATATTTCTGTACGCATAACGATGTTATTTTGTCCAATTCCCCCTGCAAGATTCGTATGGAGCCTTAGAAGCAAATTCTCGGAATAATATTAGAAATTATGCAATGTTTGAAATAACTTCATATCTTAAGGATATCCTAGGCAATTTAGAGCAATATTATTTAGACGCTTGTTTATTGTCGAAAACAGTATGCTGATCTCTTAATGTCTATTTGTGATGTTTTGTGGTTTAAATTTCTTTCTCAATAACGTATACCCTACATCCCTTTTATTCATAAGGTGAAAGATTCGAAACTGTATTCCTATGTTTGTATAATAATAAGTTCCGTCATGTTGTATTGTAGCTTTGCTGATTTATCTTAAGTACAGCTCTTTGTAAGAACCAGGCAGAGTGCGATTTATGAAGGTTTCAGATTTTATCTATAATTGGCCAAGTAGAAGAAGTAAATGAATAAAGCTCAAAAATAATTTTCAGTGGGAAAATACGAGTGGTTGCAATGGTAACGGACACTCTATTTTTTGGTTGTTAAGCGTGGTAAAATCTTTCCAAAATCAGCTAAATCACTATAATTCAGAGCGTGATTATGAATAGAATCATGCATTTTTCATTAATGTTCATATGTAACATCGATACAACTTGGTTTAAGCTTCATTTTAGTGAAGATTGCATGTCAACCAAATTTGTAAATTTTTTGAAAAATTTTGCTACAAAATGCATATTTTCAACTTTTCTGAAATAGGAATTTTTGCGAAATTATCAAATTTTCTGTGGTGTTTTTTAGAAATGTGCAAATGTGTACAGAATAGTTAGCACTGTAGTTATGAAGTTTGGATACTACTTTACCAAATTAAATAGAAAATGCGTGGGACTTTCTTTAGTTTTATCACCATAGCAACCGATTTTTCCTTGAAACGGAGTTTTATTTGCAGAATATTGCAGTTTAAGAGCTTAAATGTCCTTAATTGTTTCATTACCGATAAGAAAATACATAAAACCTAACGCAAACTTTAAATTACTATCGTCAAGTGTTGTTGACTTCGATTGTTACAATGGAAACACATATTATCCATAGCAACATCCATTCAAAACTGCATAAATAGAAATTTATGTCAAAAACATACATAAATAGAGGTGTTTATTTTCAAATTGGAATATGACTTCATTCTTTGCTTCACTCACAGTCTTGTCTGGTATTTTCTTCAGATGGTTCAATAAATGTAATATATGATGTAATATTGGGGTGGGGGTTTGGAAAAAAGGGGGTATGTTGATTTTTTAAATGTTTCATACAAGTAGATCCTTGAAAAGATAATTGCGTTTGGTTGGACTTTGTTTCGACTTCATTATCTGATAATCAATTTTGAACGTTAACAGATGATGAACTTCATGGGATTGCCGGCCAACCTGGCTTATGGTAAGGCAAGATAGATATGACTCTTAACAATTGTAAGAAAATTCTTAATTTCTTAGGGCACACACCGTCTGAGATGTTATTCCACCAGCATAAATCACAAAATTGACCTGTAACATAATATTAAGCTTACAAATCAATAATAGAATCATTTGGTCAAAGCAATTCTAAACTGAAACTGAAGTGTGATGGACGGACGGATAGACGGACAGGCAAATTGAACAATTTTAAGTTGGTGGGGACTTAAAAATAATAATAGTCAATTGTTGATTGTGAATATCAGAAGTCCAGTATAATGGAATCCTCTTAATATATAGCTATTAACATATCATTAATAACTCCTTTGTTGTACTACTATCCCGCAATTGGAATTCAGGATCTCCGAGATAAACAAATAGATACATCTACTAAGTTGGAATTGTGCTAATCCCGGTTAAATAATTATGCTATTACCGGTAAAATTATCAAATCAAAATTATTGTGCAAAATGATTGTATTAATTATGAATCATTCCTTACTATGCATCGTACTACATATATCTCATAAAATTATGATTCCGATAACATTAGATCTTGTTTTGTGTGTTGTGGGGGTCAGCTGAAGCACACTTCTTATCCTCTGAAATCCCCTCCTCTCTTTAAGATAGTAAACATGTAAAAGGTATCCTTTTTTAGGTTGAATCTTCAAAAAATCGTTTTGCTACTCTCAACTTTTTTAAACTTTACATGAATTACGTTCCTATTTTCTGTATCTGTCTCTGTAACCTTTATAAAAGACTTTGCATTAATCCCGAGATTTGGAATGAAACCACTAAGCTGATAATGTCTGCATAAATACAAGATTAATAACAGTAATAATTTGAAGACAAATTCCACACATGGTCTTATTCAATTAACTGCAACACTAGAATCAGCGCAGTACATACCAATCATTTTTTTTCTTTGTAACTATCAATGCTTTCTAGTCCCAACAAGTTGTAATCTTTCATGAATACAAGACTTTAGTGTCCCATGTGAAATAAAAGAACAAATTTCCAATGTCCCGTGCATTGCACACATTTGATTTCAAGGTACAAGGGCAAAAACTAAAATAAACACTTTTATGGCCGCGCCGCAATTGGGGGGTAGCAGGTTTAACCCATGTCCTCTCAGTACAATAGTCGTCACAAAGTTGGTTTCCATTTTATAGTTTTAGTTTGCCTCAACCAAATCTTATGAAACATATATACACAATGCTTATTACCACAAAACAGAGATCAAGTTTGAATTTTGTTGGTGCCACTGCATGTCAATTGTATAATTTGCCTTAAAGTGACCATCTTATGAGAACCTTTCTGGAGCCCTTTTTTTCTGTCATACATACCATATAATATTTTTCGACTTTCATCTAGATTTTTTCATCTTTCCTGTTAATTTAAAAAGGAGATGTGGTATAATTGTTAATGAGACAACTCTCTACAAGAGACCAACATGACACAGAAATTAACAACTATAGGTTATCATACGGCCTACAACAATGAGCAAAGCTTATGCCGCATACTCAGCTGTAAAGGTCCCAAAATGACAATGTAAAACAATCCAAACAAGAAAACCTAACGGCCGAACTTTGGTGTTGGGTTTATATCAATTAACATAACCTCCTTTAGTTTTTCATGAATTTGTGATATGACATTGAGAAGTTATTGAAATTTATTCTTTGAAAAAGCGACGGGCGTAACATGCGCTCATGGCGCAGCTGTTTATTTTATTTTATGGAACTACACCACTTTCAAAGTCTAGGATCAGCCCTTTAAGGTATGAGTACATTTGAACTGTGCAGTATATCTGAGGTAGTTAATGTACACCTTAGCATTGCATTATCCTGATTGTAGCACAGTAATAACAAAGAGATTTTACCTTTGTTATGTGTGAAGTGTTCTTAAAGACCATGACTTTATATGTTTTCTTTTGGTCAGTCCGTCCATCTGTCTGTCCTTGTCACTGCAGTTTCAGTTTGGAAATGCTTAAACCAAATGTTTCTATTATTGGTTTGTAAGCTTATATTTATAAGTGAGATTTCAAGTTGAGTCTCTTGCTGTTTGGATTAAATTTGTGAAAGTTATTGTGCTAGGAAAATTAGAATTTTGCCAAAATTTCATAATTTCTTCCCATTGGTGAAGGACATTATATTGTCAGAGCATTACTTTCAAAATTACATGGACCTTCACAAAAACTAGAATGTGCTATTGCAATTCCATGAAGTCCATCATCTGTTAGTAACATTTCATGAATAATTATAGATTACCAGATTGAAACCAAATGTAGGAAAAAAGTAAAATAACAAATATACGGAACACTGAGGATAATTCTAAACAGAAAGGCCATAAGCAAATGACAGATCAAAAGCTAAAACACATCAAACAAATGGATAAAACTGTCATATATTACTGACTTGGTACAAGCATTTTCTTATGTAGAAATTGGTAGATTAAACCAGGTTTTATAGCTAAACCTCTCAATTTTCCTTATATGGATTTATGAAAGATTCAAACAAAACTACCAAACCTCCACTTCTCCCCAAAATGCTACAGTGTATATATTCAAATTTTTGTTTGTTGAGTCTTCTCAAGGAGCAAAGACAGGACTGAGAGTTAAACAGATTAAAGCATGCAGTTATATTCCCATTAGAAAATGAAAATTATTAACATAGTTTTTACATAAAATTATATTATATATCTTTTGATTGGATGTTGTTATGGGTGATATTTGTTACCATGGCAACTGTTGTAATAATACTTAGCCGTTGTAGTTTAGATTTAGAGTATATGTATGCTTCTATGTATTTTCTTAAAGGTTTGGAAACAATTGAGAATATTGAATTCCTATACTGCAGAAGTCAACAAATAATAATGCTGTTTCAAGGGAAGATAAGTTAATATGGTGATAAAATTCAAGAGAGCCCCACGCAATATTCTATTTATTTTGGTCAAGTAGTATTCAAACTTTGTTACTACAATGCTAGCTATGCTTTACTTATTTACACTTTTCAATAGAAAAAACACATGAGAAAATTTGATAATTTCACAAAACTCCATGATTCAGAAAAATGAAAATAAGTGGTTTTTTGTATATTTTAACAAAAATCTAAAAGTAGGGTTGAACTGCAATCTTAAGGAGTTCGCTTCTCAGTTTCAAATTAATTAACTTTTCAAAACACTAGTTAATATCGATAGGGATTAATAAAGGAATCAAAAGATTTAAAAAATGTACAGGTTAATGTGCTTGTTTTCGAGATATTAGATATTAGAATTTTGGCGGGAAAATATTCTCTCTTGACTTTTCATAGCTTTATCCATGACAAGTTTACATTCTCAAAACTTTTAAAGAATAATTGAAATTTTATAAGACTTTTACAAATGGCTTATCATTATACATGTAAAAGATTTATAAAAAGAAAATGGGGTCAATGGCCAATTTTTAGGCATTCAAATGAATAAAACCAGAGGTTTCCGAAAACATGACAAAATCCCAAAACATGACAAGCGAACTTCCTTAACTAAGCTCTGAAGCTAAAACCTAGTATCGATGTAATATATGAAATTTCTGAAAAAAATTGATTCTATACAATAATCAGGCTCTCCGGCCAAACTTTATCTTTTCAAGAATCTACATGTATGATATTTTAAAAATAAATCTACCCCACCCCCTTTTGTCCCAACCTTCCAACCCCAATGTTAAATTATATATTACATTTGTTGAACCTTATGAAAAGAACAGACAAGACTCTGAGTGAAGCAAAGCATGCAGTCATATTCCAATTTGAATATAAACACCCTCTATTTATTTATTTTTTACATAAATTTCTATAAATGCAGTTTTGAATGGATGTTGCTATGGATAATATGTGTTTCCGTGGTAACTATTGAAGTCAGCAACTATTAACAATGGTAATTTAGTGTTAGCGGATGCTTTTATGTATTTTCTTATCGGTTATGAAACAATTCAGGACATTTAAGCACTTAAACTGCAATATTCTGCAAATAATAAATCCGTTTCAAGGAAAAAATTGGTTGCTATGGTGATAAAATTAAAGAAAGTCCCAGCATTTTCTATTTAATTTGGTAAAGCAGTATCCAAACTTCATAACTACAGTGCTAACTATTCTGTACACATTTGCACATTTCTGAAAACACCACAGAAAATTTGATAATTTCGCAAAATTCCTATTTCAAAAAGTTGAAAATATGCATTTTTGGCAAAATTTTTCAAAAATTTACAAATTTGGTTGACATGCAGTCTTCACTAAAATGAAGCTTAAACCAAATTGTATCAATGTAACATATGAACATTAATGAAAATGCATGATACTATTCATAATCAGGCTCTGAATTTTAGTGATTTAGCTGATTTTTAAAAGATTTTACCACGCTTAACAACCAAAAATAGAGTGTCCGTTACCATGGCAACCACTCATATTTTCCCACTCAAAATTATTTTTGAGCAGTATTCATTTACTTCTTCTACTAGGCCAATTATAGATGAAATCTGGAACCTTCATAAATCACATGTATATGGCACTCTGCCTGGTTCTTATAAAGAGCTGTACTTAAAAGTTTTATCAGCTCTTCAATTTTTGCGCATCTGGTGCAGTTTAATTAGCATCGTTAATGTGATTAGTTTATTCATGTCAACAATGATCACTGGTGTTAAACTGATCGTCGTAACTGCAGTTACCACGATCCTAATATGGCGGAAGTAGAAATAGGTAAAATCGTTTTCTGTTAATTTTTCCGTGTAAACGTGTTGTTTTCAAGAATTACTCAGCCGCGAGGTTGATCTGTACGGTATTATTGTGGGTGTGTGTGTGTTCTTATTATCATATATGGCCTCGTTACCAAAATGATAGCCATCGAAAAATAAAGTAAGATAATCGTAACTCAGTGAAATTTGTTTGATATGATAATTGTAACTGGACCATCAGATAGTCGTTATTTGGACTTGACAATAGTAACTTATCAGTGATAATCGTAATTTTATCTGTTGATGGGGACGATTGATTCTATACAATAATCAGGCTCTCCGGCCAAACGTTATCTTTTCAAGAATCTACATGTATGATATTTTAAAAATAAATCTACCCCACCCCCTTTTGTCCCAACCTTCCAACCCCAATGTTAAATTATATATTACATTTGTTGAACCTTATGAAAAGAACAGACAAGACTCTGAGTGAAGCAAAGCATACAGTCATATTCAATTTGAATATAAACACCCTCTATTTATTTATTTTTACATAAATTTCTATTAATGCAGTTTTGAATGGATGTTGCTATGGATAATATGTGTTTCCGTGGTAACTATTGAAGTCAGCAACTATTAACAATGGTAATTTAGTGTTAGCGGATGCTTTTATGTATTTTCTTATCGGTTATGAAACAATTCAGGACATTTAAGCACTTAAACTGCAATATTCTGCAAATAATAAATCCGTTTCAAGGAAAAATTGGTTGCTATGGTGATAAAATTAAAGAAAGTCCCACGCATTTTCTATTTAATTTGGTAAAGCAGTATCCAAACTTCATAACTACAGTGCTAACTATTCTGTACACATTTGCACATTTCTGAAAAACACCACAGAAAATTTGATAATTTCGCAAAAATTCCTATTTCAAAAAAGTTGAAAATATGCATTTTTTGGCAAAATTTTTCAAAAAATTTACAAATTTGGTTGACATGCAGTCTTCACTAAAATGAAGCTTAAACCAAATTGTATCAATGTAACATATGAACATTAATGAAAAATGCATGATTCTATTCATAATCAGGCTCTGAATTTTAGTGATTTAGCTGATTTTTAAAAGATTTTACCACGCTTAACAACCAAAAAATAGAGTGTCCGTTACCATGGCAACCACTCATATTTTCCCACTCAAAATTATTTTTTGAGCAGTATTCATTTACTTCTTCTACTAGGCCAATTATAGATGAAATCTGGAACCTTCATAAATCACATGTATATGGCACTCTGCCTGGTTCTTATAAAGAGCTGTACTTAATGGTTTACTTTTATAAATTGTTATTTGGATGGAGAGTTGTCTCATTGGCACTCACACCACATCTTCCTATATCTATTAACACATATGGTTTGAGAAAACAGTTTTTTTTCGCAGTTCGACACAGACGTTTGATTTGTTTGTACTTATGCTACGGAAAGTGAATTTAACCAAATGACATAAATGCAAGATGTTATATATCGATGCTTCAAACTAAACAACCGACAAGACTTGAAAAATGTAATATATGTCATGAATTGTTAAACAATGTAATTATTAGTGGTCTTGAATTAATAGTGAACTTATTATTATGCATACTTAGTCTTAGATGCATTTTTATTATTAGATGTTATTGGCTTTGAACTAGCTGTCAGTAACTGCGAGTACTCTCAGATCTGTACTTAGTTACTTAGTGACTTTGTTGTTGCAGGAATGCATTAATACCCTCCACGTCCGGTCTGTGTTTTAACAGACATGGCTTCATCCGTTTCATTTTAAGACTTATACCTCTAATTTGACACAAGCGCTCATCTCAGTACCAGAATCTATGACAAGCGAGATGAATTTAATTTTGAAATTATCAATTTCCCCACCTTAGTCATGTTAGTAGCAATATACCAACTTCACCTGCATATGGGATATACATTTCCCAACTCATTTGGTATTGAAGAGCTTGCAGCTACTACTCAGACTTTACAAAACGTCACCAGTGTCTGAGCAGAAAGTTGATGAACCGGGGTTATGTCAAAGAACGTCTCGTCCTTTGTCTAAAAAGGTTCATCGGAAGATACCAAGAACTTGTTGATAAAATTCCGTATCAACTTCACAAATAATACATGATGGTCTTGAAGTTTAGCTTCTAGGTGCTGACGTTGTTTATCATCTTAATTACGTGTTATAGTGTTCTTTTATTTGTCTTCGTAAATTATTTCCTTTACTGTTTAGTCCATTTTGGTAATATCCCTTTGGCGTGGCTCGGTACTTATACATTTATAGTGATTAAGATTATAACACAATGTTGACTGCTGTATCCCTATTTTGACATTTTACCTATTATGTCTGTTTGTTTTGTTCACACATTTTGTCAATATAATGGAATTTTATGCGACTGTCATACAAGTGAGAGGTTTAGCTAGCTATAAAACCAAGTTTAATCCACCATTTTCTCATAAGGAAATGCCTGTACCAAGTCAGGAAATGACAGTTGTTTTCCATTCGTTTGATGTGTTTGAGCTTTTGATTTTGCCATTTGATAAGGGACTTTCCGTTTTGAATTTTCCTTGGAGTTCGGTACTTTTGTTATTTTACTTTTAAGGGCCGAACTTATAGTTTGATAATTCACTATGGATTATAACTGCTAGTCTGTAAGAAAAAAAATCTTTTGATTTTTCTTATTATTTGACTTGTAATTTCATAATTAACAGTGAGTGATATAATTAAAAGACCTTTTCGAACAATTGTTGCTAAATTTTAGATCTCAAGAACATACGAATGACCTGTAAATTAACCTATTCTGGATTCATAAGTTTAACTGAAAGTGATGGTGCTGACCTTTTCAGATATTGGTAGGCAGTGGTGTTCTCCCAAATGGACTGTGTTTATTCAAAACCATGACGGAGTAGAACATAACACTGCCATAGCCAGGCACCAAAACACTGGTGTTAGTCCTGTTGGGTTGCAAATTGCTCAGGAGGATTTCCATGGAAAGGTAACATTTGAGAGAGCGAGATACTAAGTGAATGAGTGACCGAGATATAGTGAGTGAGTGACCGCGATATAGTGAGTGTGTGTGTGAGCGAGATATAGATAATAAGTGAGTGAATGAGTTACCGTGCGAGCGAGCGAAGAGAGACAGTCATTGAGGGTCAGAGTGAGTGAAAGAAAGAGAGTGACTGAGCTAGTGAGAGAGAGAGTCAGTTAGTAAGTGGGCGAGAGTGTGAGAGGGCGAAAAGTCAGTAAGTGAGAGAGTCAGTGAGAGACAGAGTGAGCGAGTCTGAGAGAGTCAGTGAGTGTGAAAGAGTCAGTGAGTGATTGAAAGAGTGAGTGAGCGGGAGAGAAAGTGAGAGTTAGTGAGTGAATGAGAGTCAGAGTCAGTCAGTGAGAGTGAGAGAGTCATTGGTAAGTGGGTTAGTGAGTGTGAAAGAGTGAAAAGCGAGAGAGTCAGTGAGTGGTGGATGAAAGAGTCAGAGTCAACAGTGAGAGCGAGTGAGAGAGGTGGTGAGTAAGTGGGTGAAAGAGTGAGTGAGCGAAAGAGAGAGAGTCAGTGAGTGAGCGAGTAAGAGAGGTGGTGAGTAAGTGGATGAAAGAGTGAGTGAGCGAAAGAGAGAGTCAGTGAGTGAGCGAGTGAGAGACAGAGTGAGTGAGTGAGTGAGTGAGTGATTGAAAGAGTCAGTGAAAGAGTCAGTGAGTGGTGAGTAAGCGGGTGAGAAAGTCAGTGAGTGTGAGAGAGTGAGTGAGCGAGAGAGAGTGAGTAAGTGAGTGAGTGAGAGAGTCAGTTAGAGAGAGTCAGTGAGTGGTGAGTAAGTGGATGAGAGAGTTAGTGAGTGTTAAAGAGTTAATGAGCTAAAGGGAGACAGTCAATGAGTGGGTGAATGAGACAGTCAGAGAGTGAGTCAGTCAGTGAGTGAGAGAGAGAGTCAGGGAGTGAGTTAGAGAAATATATGAATAGTGTGATGATGTTAATCAGATCAAAAATTCCAATTATACTCTAAACAATTTTGCAGTTTTATCAAAGCTTTTTAATTTATACGCTTTACATTACGAATAAAGTGATTGTATTACATTTTCATTTCGGGACCTTTATTAGCTCCTATATATTATGGGTTTCTCTCATTGTTGAAGGCAGTACGGTGACCTATAGTTGTTAACTTCTACGTCATTTGGTCTTTGGTGGATACTTGTCTCATCGACAGTCATACCACATATTCTTATATTTATATGATGCTATTGCTGTTGCTTTGCTTTCGAGCGTTGGAGGTAGCGTGCTTGCCTCACGTGTTTTGTCGGCCATTAATCTGGATTTGTCTTAAAGTTTTATCTTAGTTTTCTTTTATTTTTGACTGAAGGGAGGGTCACTTTTAGTTTTATTTGTAAACTTCTTTGTGAACAAAACGTTTGTGGTATTGCTTATCATTCCGTTCTCTTTTTTCTTTTTTGTCATGATGGAACCTGTTCTATATATATTAATTAACATATAACTTCGGGTCCCTAAATATATCTTACAGTTAGATTCAATACACTCTCTATTTCAAAAGCAGTAATCATGTAGTTTGGTGTTGAGATGCACCTTGGTTGCTAATGTAATGTAACGAAGTACTGTTCATATGGTTCCTATGAGAATTAAAAGTTCAATATAGGAAGAAGTACGTATCAGAGATAATGTAGAACTGTTACACTTGATACGATTTCCGTACGTACGACACGTGCAGCACATGTCACTTCGATAGCAAGTGTGAACTGTATTGTTCGAGTGGGTGCTTCTGTTTCTGTGTTCTATGAATATAATGTATGCATTCCGACTTGTAACGAATGCATCTGCAGATGGTATGGATGCTTGTGCAGCAATTTGATTACAATTTAAGAGAAAACAATATCAAACGTATTTCTATACATTTTTAGCTCATTACGGTTCGTTAAAGTCATGTCGGTTTCATTCAACAATAGTTTGGATGGGAAAAACTATACGCTCAAGCTCAATGTTAAATTGCAGGATAAAACAATATTCGTATAGTTTAGGAAAATATAAAATGTATTTGTACTCGCCGATAAATGTATTGTACTGAATGAAAAATGAAACATTTACAGCAGTTTTCAGTTTCTTTAACTATGGGATTGAAAACAGGATGCGAAATATGTTCATTCCATGATATGTTAGATTTATTGAGTATACCTTTAAAACTTCTGTATCATAAACTCGCTATTGATACAATAACGACAACGACATTGAAACAGCGAGGCCGTCCCCAAAAATGAGTTTTCCGAATAGATGTCTCAGTATTCATACATTCTGTTAAGTCAACCTGCACTCAATATGAACACGAATCTTGTAGTCGAACGACTAAAAGCCGGTAGACATTTATTTATAATCTTCCTTCGATGCTTTTGTAAAGGACGTTAATTACTGAAACATAATGTTAGCTTATCACCTAGAGTAATGGACAAACGGCTTCTTAAAGATGACTTTAATGCAGACATAAGATAATGATCGCTTTATTGTATAAAATCTTTTTCTTCTGCTTTTCAGTTTGGTTCTATACACCTTATCGCTATTTGTCCGCCATTACTGGATATCACACAGGTTCCCGTAAAATTTTGACGTCATAAAACAAAATATCTGACGCCACAATGGAAAAGTGATTGTTGTATGCGTCAAAGTTCAAGCGGCCGGGTCAGCCGGGATTAGCGATAAGGTGTATTGTCATGCGATTGTTGTTTGGTCTTATACGAATACGATTTCTTATTAACCGATGACATTTCTGTACGCATGCTTTGTTATTTTTTTCCAATTCCCCCTGTAAGATTCGTATGGAGCCTTAGAAGCAAATTCTCGGAATAATATTGGAAATTATGCAATGTTTGAAATAACTTCATATCTTAAGGATATCCTAGGCAATTAAGAGCAATATTATTTAGACGCTTGTCTATTGTCGAAAACAGTATGCTGATCTCTTAATGTCTATTTGTGATGTTTTTGTGGTTTAAATTTCTTTCTCAATAACGTATACCCTACATCCCTTTTATTCATAAGGTGAAAGATTCGAAACTGTATTCCTATGTTTGTATAATAATAAGTTCCGTCATGTTGTATTGTAGCTTTGCTGATTTATCTTAAGTACAGCTCTTTGTAAGAACCAGGCAGAGTGCGATTTATGAAGGTTTCAGATTTTATCTATAATTGGCCAAGTAGAAGAAGTAAATGAATAAAGCTCAAAAATAATTTTCAGTGGGAAAATACGAGTGGTTGCAATGGTAACGGACACTCTATTTTTGGTTGTTAAGCGTGGTAAAATCTTTCCAAAATCAGCTAAATCACTAGAATTCAGAGCCTGATTATGAATAGAATCATGCATTTTCATTAATGTTCATATGTAACATCGATACAACTTGGTTTAAGCTTCATTTTAGTGAAGATTGCATGTCAACCAAATTTGTAAATTTTTGAAAAATTTTGCTACAAAATGCATATTTTCAACTTTTCTGAAATAGGAATTTTGAAATTATCAAATTTTCTGTGGTGTTTTTCAGAAATGTGCAAATGTGTACAGAATAGTTAGCACTGTAGTTATGAAGTTTGGATACTACTTTACCAAATTAAATAGAAAATGCGTGGGACTTTCTTTAGTTTTATCACCATAGCAACCGATTTTTTCCTTGAAACGGAGTTTTATTTGCAGAATATTGCAGTTTAAGAGCTTAAATGTCCTTAATTGTTTCATTACCGATAAGAAAATACATAAAACCTAACGCAAACTTTAAATTACTATCGTCAAGTGTTGTTGACTTCGATTGTTACAATGGAAACACATATTATCCATAGCAACATCCATTCAAAACTGCATAAATAGAAATTTATGTCAAAACATACATAAATAGAGGTGTTTATTTTCAAATTGGAATATGACTTCATTCTTTGCTTCACTCACAGTCTTGTCTGGTATTTTTCTTCAGATGGTTCAATAAATGTAATATATGATGTAATATTGGGGTGGGGGTTTGGAAAAAAGGGGGTATGTTGATTTTTTAAATGTTTCATACAAGTAGATCCTTGAAAAGATAATTGCGTTTGGTTGGACTTTGTTTCGACTTCATTATCTGATAATCAATTTTGAACGTTAACAGATGATGAACTTCATGGGATTGCCAGGCCAACCTGGCTTATGGTAAGGCAAGATAGATATGACTCTTAACAATTGTAAGAAAATTCTTAATTTCTTAGGGCACACACCGTCTGAGATGTTATTCCACCAGCATAAATCACAAAATTGACCTGTAACATAATATTAAGCTTACAAATCAATAATAGAATCATTTGGTCAAAGCAATTCTAAACTGAAACTGAAGTGTGATGGACGGACGGATAGACGGACAGGCAAATTGAACAATTTTAAGTTGGTGGGGACTTAAAATAATAATAGTCAATTGTTGATTGTGAATATCAGAAGTCCAGTATAATGGAATCCTCTTAATATATAGCTATTAACATATCATTAATAACTCCTTTGTTGTACTACTATCCCGCAATTGGAATTCAGGATCTCCGAGATAAACAAATAGATACATCTACTAAGTTGGAATTGTGCTAATCCCGGTTAAATAATTATGCTATTACCGGTAAAATTATCAAATCAAAATTATTGTGCAAAATGATTGTATTAATTATGAATCATTCCTTACTATGCATCGTACTACATATATCTCATAAAATTATGATTCCGATAACATTAGATCTTGTTTTGTGTGTTGTGGGGGGTCAGCTGAAGCACACTTCTTATCCTCTGAAATCCCCTCCTCTCTTTTAAGATAGTAAACATGTAAAAGGTATCCTTTTTTAGGTTGAATCTTCAAAAAAATCGTTTTGCTACTCTCAACTTTTTTAAACTTTACATGAATTACGTTCTATTTTCTGTATCTGTCTCTGTAACCTTTATAAAAGACTTTGCATTAATCCCGAGATTTGGAATGAAACCACTAAGCTGATAATGTCTGCATAAATACAAGATTAATAACAGTAATAATTTGAAGACAAATTCCACACATGGTCTTATTCAATTAACTGCAACACTAGAATCAGCGCAGTACATACCAATCATTTTTTTTCTTTGTAACTATCAATGCTTTCTAGTCCCAACAAGTTGTAATCTTTCATGAATACAAGACTTTAGTGTCCCATGTGAAATAAAAGAACAAATTTCCAATGTCCCGTGCATTGCACACATTTGATTTCAAGGTACAAGGGCAAAAACTAAAATAAACACTTTTATGGCCGCGCCGCAATTGGGGGGTAGCAGGTTTAACCCATGTCCTCTCAGTACAATAGTCGTCACAAAGTTGGTTTCCATTTTATAGTTTTAGTTTGCCTCAACCAAATCTTATGAAACATATATACACAATGCTTATTACCACAAAACAGAGATCAAGTTTGAATTTTGTTGGTGCCACTGCATGTCAATTGTATAATTTGCCTTAAAGTGACCATCTTATGAGAACCTTTCTGGAGCCCTTTTTTTCTGTCATACATACCATATAATATTTTTCGACTTTCATCTAGATTTTTTCATCTTTCCTGTTAATTTAAAAAGGAGATGTGGTATAATTGTTAATGAGACAACTCTCTACAAGAGACCAACATGACACAGAAATTAACAACTATAGGTTATCATACGGCCTACAACAATGAGCAAAGCTTATGCCGCATACTCAGCTGTAAAGGTCCCAAAATGACAATGTAAAACAATCCAAACAAGAAAACCTAACGGCCGAACTTTGGTGTTGGGTTTATATCAATTAACATAACCTCCTTTAGTTTTTCATGAATTTGTGATATGACATTGAGAAGTTATTGAAATTTATTCTTTGAAAAAGCGACGGGCGTAACATGCGCTCATGGCGCAGCTGTTTATTTTATTTTATGGAACTACACCACTTTCAAAGTCTAGGATCAGCCCTTTAAGGTATGAGTACATTTGAACTGTGCAGTATATCTGAGGTAGTTAATGTACACCTTAGCATTGCATTATCCTGATTGTAGCACAGTAATAACAAAGAGATTTTACCTTTGTTATGTGTGAAGTGTTCTTAAAAGACCATGACTTTATATGTTTTCTTTTGGTCAGTCCGTCCATCTGTCTGTCCTTGTCACTGCAGTTTCAGTTTGGAAATGCTTAAACCAAATGTTTCTATTATTGGTTTGTAAGCTTATATTTATAAGTGAGATTTCAAGTTGAGTCTCTTGCTGTTTGGATTAAATTTGTGAAAGTTATTGTGCTAGGAAAATTAGAATTTTGCCAAAATTTCATAATTTCTTCCCATTGGTGAAGGACATTATATTGTCAGAGCATTACTTTCAAAATTACATGGACCTTCACAAAACTAGAATGTGCTATTGCAATTCCATGAAGTCCATCATCTGTTAGTAACATTTCATGAATAATTATAGATTACCAGATTGAAACCAAATGTAGGAAAAAAAGTAAAATAACAAATATACGGAACACTGAGGATAATTCTAAACAGAAAGGCCATAAGCAAATGACAGATCAAAAGCTAAAACACATCAAACAAATGGATAAAACTGTCATATATTACTGACTTGGTACAAGCATTTTCTTATGTAGAAATTGGTAGATTAAACCAGGTTTTATAGCTAAACCTCTCAATTTTCCTTATATGGATTTATGAAAGATTCAAACAAAACTACCAAACCTCCACTTCTCCCCAAAATGCTACAGTGTATATATTCAAATTTTTGTTTGTTGAGTCTTCTCAAGGAGCAAAGACAGGACTGAGAGTTAAACAGATTAAAGCATGCAGTTATATTCCCATTAGAAAATGAAAATTATTAACATAGTTTTTACATAAAATTATATTATATATCTTTTGATTGGATGTTGTTATGGGTGATATTTGTTACCATGGCAACTGTTGTAATAATACTTAGCCGTTGTAGTTTAGATTTAGAGTATATGTATGCTTCTATGTATTTTCTTAAAGGTTTGGAAACAATTGAGAATATTGAATTCCTATACTGCAGAAGTCAACAAATAATAATGCTGTTTCAAGGGAAGATAAGTTAATATGGTGATAAAATTCAAGAGAGCCCCACGCAATATTCTATTTATTTTGGTCAAGTAGTATTCAAACTTTGTTACTACAATGCTAGCTATGCTTTACTTATTTACACTTTTCAATAGAAAAAACACATGAGAAAATTTGATAATTTCACAAAACTCCATGATTCAGAAAAATGAAAATAAGTGGTTTTTTGTATATTTTAACAAAAATCTAAAAGTAGGGTTGAACTGCAATCTTAAGGAGTTCGCTTCTCAGTTTCAAATTAATTAACTTTTCAAAACACTAGTTAATATCGATAGGGATTAATAAAGGAATCAAAAGATTTAAAAAATGTACAGGTTAATGTGCTTGTTTTCGAGATATTAGATATTAGAATTTTGGCGGGAAAATATTCTCTCTTGACTTTTCATAGCTTTATCCATGACAAGTTTACATTCTCAAAACTTTTAAAGAATAATTGAAATTTTATAAGACTTTTACAAATGGCTTATCATTATACATGTAAAAGATTTATAAAAAGAAAATGGGGTCAATGGCCAATTTTTAGGCATTCAAATGAATAAAACCAGAGGTTTCCGAAAACATGACAAAATCCCAAAACATGACAAGCGAACTTCCTTAACTAAGCTCTGAAGCTAAAACCTAGTATCGATGTAATATATGAAATTTCTGAAAAAAATTGATTCTATACAATAATCAGGCTCTCCGGCCAAACTTTATCTTTTCAAGAATCTACATGTATGATATTTTAAAAATAAATCTACCCCACCCCCTTTTGTCCCAACCTTCCAACCCCAATGTTAAATTATATATTACATTTGTTGAACCTTATGAAAAGAACAGACAAGACTCTGAGTGAAGCAAAGCATGCAGTCATATTCCAATTTGAATATAAACACCCTCTATTTATTTATTTTTTACATAAATTTCTATAAATGCAGTTTTGAATGGATGTTGCTATGGATAATATGTGTTTCCGTGGTAACTATTGAAGTCAGCAACTATTAACAATGGTAATTTAGTGTTAGCGGATGCTTTTATGTATTTTCTTATCGGTTATGAAACAATTCAGGACATTTAAGCACTTAAACTGCAATATTCTGCAAATAATAAATCCGTTTCAAGGAAAAAATTGGTTGCTATGGTGATAAAATTAAAGAAAGTCCCACGCATTTTCTATTTAATTTGGTAAAGCAGTATCCAAACTTCATAACTACAGTGCTAACTATTCTGTACACATTTGCACATTTCTGAAAACACCACAGAAAATTTGATAATTTCGCAAAATTCCTATTTCAAAAAGTTGAAAATATGCATTTTTGGCAAAATTTTTCAAAAATTTACAAATTTGGTTGACATGCAGTCTTCACTAAAATGAAGCTTAAACCAAATTGTATCAATGTAACATATGAACATTAATGAAAATGCATGATACTATTCATAATCAGGCTCTGAATTTTAGTGATTTAGCTGATTTTTAAAAGATTTTACCACGCTTAACAACCAAAAATAGAGTGTCCGTTACCATGGCAACCACTCATATTTTCCCACTCAAAATTATTTTTGAGCAGTATTCATTTACTTCTTCTACTAGGCCAATTATAGATGAAATCTGGAACCTTCATAAATCACATGTATATGGCACTCTGCCTGGTTCTTATAAAGAGCTGTACTTAAAAGTTTTATCAGCTCTTCAATTTTTGCGCATCTGGTGCAGTTTAATTAGCATCGTTAATGTGATTAGTTTATTCATGTCAACAATGATCACTGGTGTTAAACTGATCGTCGTAACTGCAGTTACCACGATCCTAATATGGCGGAAGTAGAAATAGGTAAAATCGTTTTCTGTTAATTTTTCCGTGTAAACGTGTTGTTTTCAAGAATTACTCAGCCGCGAGGTTGATCTGTACGGTATTATTGTGGGTGTGTGTGTGTTCTTATTATCATATATGGCCTCGTTACCAAAATGATAGCCATCGAAAAATAAAGTAAGATAATCGTAACTCAGTGAAATTTGTTTGATATGATAATTGTAACTGGACCATCAGATAGTCGTTATTTGGACTTGACAATAGTAACTTATCAGTGATAATCGTAATTTTATCTGTTGATGGGGACGATTGATTCTATACAATAATCAGGCTCTCCGGCCAAACGTTATCTTTTCAAGAATCTACATGTATGATATTTTAAAAAATAAATCTACCCCACCCCCTTTTGTCCCAACCTTCCAACCCCAATGTTAAATTATATATTACATTTGTTGAACCTTATGAAAAGAACAGACAAGACTCTGAGTGAAGCAAAGCATACAGTCATATTCAATTTGAATATAAACACCCTCTATTTATTTATTTTTACATAAATTTCTATTAATGCAGTTTTGAATGGATGTTGCTATGGATAATATGTGTTTCCGTGGTAACTATTGAAGTCAGCAACTATTAACAATGGTAATTTAGTGTTAGCGGATGCTTTTATGTATTTTCTTATCGGTTATGAAACAATTCAGGACATTTAAGCACTTAAACTGCAATATTCTGCAAATAATAAATCCGTTTCAAGGAAAAATTGGTTGCTATGGTGATAAAATTAAAGAAAGTCCCACGCATTTTCTATTTAATTTGGTAAAGCAGTATCCAAACTTCATAACTACAGTGCTAACTATTCTGTACACATTTGCACATTTCTGAAAAACACCACAGAAAATTTGATAATTTCATAAAATTCCTATTTCAAAAAGTTGAAAATATGCATTTTTGGCAAAATTTTTCAAAAATTTACAAATTTGGTTGACATGCAGTCTTCACTAAAATGAAGCTTAAACCAAATTGTATCAATGTAACATATGAACATTAATGAAAATGCATGATACTATTCATAATCAGGCTCTGAATTTTAGTGATTTAGCTGATTTTTAAAAGATTTTACCACGCTTAACAACCAAAAATAGAGTGTCCGTTACCATGGCAACCACTCATATTTTCCCACTCAAAATTATTTTTGAGCAGTATTCATTTACTTCTTCTACTAAGCCAATTATAGATGAAATCTGGAACCTTCATAAATCACATGTATATGGCACTCTGCCTGGTTCTTATAAAGAGCTGTACTTAATGGTTTACTTTTATAAATTGTTATTTGGATGGAGAGTTGTCTCATTGGCACTCACACCACATCTTCCTATATCTATTAACACATATGGTTTGAGAAAACAGTTTTTTTCGCAGTTCGACACAGACGTTTGATTTGTTTGTACTTATGCTACGGAAAGTGAATTTAACCAAATGACATAAATGCAAGATGTTATATATCGATGCTTCAAACTAAACAACCGACAAGACTTAAAACATGATATATATGTCATGAATTGTTAAACAATGTAATTATTAATGGTCTTGAATTAATAGTGAACTTATTATTATGCATACATCGTCTAAGATGCATTTTTTATTATTAGATGTTATTGGCTTTGAACTAGCTGTCAGTAACTGCGAGTACTCTCAGATCTGTACTTAGTTACTTAGTGACTTTGTTGTTGCAGGAATGCATTAATACCCTCCCACGTCCGGTCTGTGTTTTTGTTAGATGCTTTTCTGCTTTGTACCGATCTGATGAGTAAAGCCCTTTTCAACTGATTTTTATAGTTTGTTCTTATGTTGTACTGTGACACCACTGTCCCAGGTTAGGGGGAGAGTTTGGTGCCAACAAACTAGTTTAACACTGCCACATTCTGTATGTGTCTGTCCCAAGTCAGGAGCCTGTAATTCAGTTGTTGTCGTTTCTTGGTGTATATCATATTTGTGTTCGGCCATTGTTTTGTACATAAATCAGGCGGTTAGTTTTCTCGATTGAATTGTTTAACATTTGTCGTTTCGGTGCCTGTTATAGCTGACTATGCGGTATCGGATTTGCTCATTGTCAAAGGGCGTACGGTGACCTATAGTAACTGTTGTTAACTTCTATGTCATTTGGTCTCAGGTGGAGGGTTGTTTCATTGGCAATCATACCACATCTTCTTGTTTTATATTTATACATATCTATTTCTACAAAAGAAAGGAACGAACAATAACATGTTTCAACAACATCTGAACTTTTAGCTGCTAACTAAACATAAGAGGGCTTCCACTGTGTATTTGCTTTCTTAATTACAAGCAAAACCTAATAAAAATCGGAGAGAAATGAAAAAAAGAAATCGAAAAAAAAACCCAGAAGATGCAAAAATATACAAAACATGAACCAACGACAACCACATAACTACAGGCTCCTGACTTGGGCAGGGTTAAACATGTTTGTGAACTCTCAACCCTCCCCCTAACCTGGGACAGTGATGTAACAGCACAACATAAGAACAAACTATAAAAATTAGTTGAAAACGACTTAACTCATCAGATCGATGCAAAGCAGAAAAAAACATCAAACATAAACACAGACCGAACGTGGCAGGGTATTTATCCATCCTTCATCCCTAATAACAAAAAGGACACTAAGTACAGATCTGAGAGTACTCGCAGTTACTGACAGCTAGTTCAAATAGATAAAAGAAGATGTGGTATGAGTGCCAATGAGACAACTCTCAATCCAAGTTACAATCTGTAAAAGTAAACCATTATAGGTCAAACTACGGCCTTCAACACGGAGCATTGGCTCACACCGAACAGCAAGCTATAAAGGGCCCCCAAAACGAATAGTGTAAAACCATTCAAACAGGAAAACCAACGGTCTAATCTATATACAAAACGAGAAACGAGAAACGAGAAACACGTATGAACCACATCAACAAACGACAACCACTGAACATCAGGTTCCTGACTTAGGACAGGTTATAACAACTAATAAAAAATCATGTATCTAAGACTAAAATATCAATCAGTACACTTCCAACATCCAATGGATTTAGTGTAAAGACATCATTAACAGTCTGGTAACACTTCCGGAGCACACGAGATTTCCCTGATTTGGTTGGGTTTGATTTGCTCAGTCTATGTAGTGTTTGTAGACTGGTATATTTTTATTGATCGTTTTTAATTTTTTTTTCATGGCATTGTCAGTTTGTTTTCGACTTATGAGTTAGATTTTTTCTTTGGTATGGTCCACATCTCTTCTTTTTTATTTGAATTTAGAAAGACTCATTGGAGTTTAATATTTCTGCTATAACCTTCTCTTAAAAATCTCCTGCTTCCTTATGGCCAGTTATATCAACTAGGGAAAACAGGAGTTTTGTCCAATTGACATACTTATTAGAAACCACCTTTGCAAACAGAAATGAAATAGTTCGCTTCTGAAGAAAATTGGTCTCCGATAACTTAAACAGGGACAGGCAGTGGATAGTTTAAATCCCTACCTTTTTTCCAACTTAGCTCATAATATCAATAAAATAAACAAAAATAAGTATACAGGGGTGATCTTTTAAATTTGATATACATAATTATTTCAAACTGGAAATAAGCAATTTTAATCAATTGTTCATTGAAAATAAAGCTTGTCTAAATTCTGTCACCTAAAGATGTTTTTTTTTAACAATTAAAATATTAGCTTTGTTTCTTGTTGTTCATTTTTTAATTTTTGAATTCGTTTTTGATTTTCCAAATAATGTTTTTCTTATTCCTATTTTTAGTTGGTGTTTTCTTACATATAGCTCCAGTTTTCTACAATCCATGTCCAACTAATTTTTCTTCTTTGTATAACAAACAATATTACTAGTTCTGTTTCATTTTGATTGAGTGACATTATTAGAATCATGATCATTCAAAATATTAGTATACAGAATGAATTTCTTTAATTTAATCTAATTTCGTTTTATAAAAAGCACTTCATAATTATGTAATATAATATATTATGTTAATGCACCTGGTCCAATATTATAATTGCAGTATTTGCATATATTTATTGTCAGTAGTAAAATGGAAACACATGCCAAGTTTTGTACAGTGTGAATGTCCCTTCTTTATAATTAGCTGCACGGGAACAAAAATCGAGAACGAAATCTAGGGATCAACAGGCAGCTTTTTAAATACTAGAAAATTATATATAACGTATACCAAAAGAGAGGCGAAAGATACAAAAGTGACATTAAAACTCATAAGTCGAAAACAAACTGACAACGCCGTGGTAAAGAACGAAGACCGACCAAATGACAAAAAACAGTATATAAACCACAATACAAAAACTAAAGACTGAGTAACACGAAACCCCCAAAAAAAAAAAAAAAAACCCGGGAGTGATCGCAATTGCTCCGGAAGGGATTGAGATTCTGCTTCACAAGTTCAATTATTTTGTTTTTGCTTGCAGTTCATTCTAGCTAAATAAGTAACCAACCTAATATATTTTAATCTGAGACTATCTGTAGTCTGCCCTCAACAGGTGTTTAAAGGTGCATATCAAGCATAAAGATGTAAAGAATAAGAAATAGTACCAAAGATTTTGATTTCAAATCATAATTCGACTCGAATGTTTTATACTAGTCACGCCCCTGCATTGTAAATAACTCAATTTCTTCTCATTTACGGCCAACATCAACAATGTGTTTGTTTGTATAGTATGTAGTACTTATTATTAGTTTTCTAAAGTATTCGATACACTGACAGATACATTTCCGAATGGAACCCGTACTACTAGAAAGTAAAGATTATTCATTTTTTTTGGTCTGGAACACAATATTGTGTACCCTCACTAAGGGAGCAACCATTTAACACCAAGGGGGGTTGGGTTATGTTTTTTTGTCTGAGTCAGAAATTTTTTTTTAAATTAACACTATAAGGTATGTGGAAAATCTGGTTTCAAAATATATTTTTTTTTTTTGTCATCTGCTTGACCACAATAATTTTTTTTTTCCATCAAATTGGGGATCAGAATACTTTTTTAGGAAAAAAACATTTTTTCCCCATATCACCCACTTTTCTTTTCATAGAAGACTCCAATAGCTCATAAAAGGTCATTACCACAATTTAAGCAGATTCTAGGTGTTTTTCCTTACGATTTGAGACCTCAATAATGCCAATGATAATTATTAAGTTAATTAAAAGTCCGAGTCAGCCTTTTCCTCTATTTTATTTATTTATAAATCCAATATCTCGAAAAGGAGTTCCATAACTTATCGATATTTTTAGCTTATTGTGTTCCTTAACTAATGACCTTCTGATTTATAGTATTACAGATTTTTTTAATTTCACCTAACTACATCCTTAAAATCAAGTACTAGTTAATTCAATTCATACTTATTTAAGAATTATATAATTATATACAATTCATAAAATACGAAACTGACTGCACTTTACAGCAGCTATATACGTGGTTTTCCTCTCTGTCTACTCCTGTCAGATTTCTCATGGAAACAGCTTAAATGAATGCATGTCAATTGAAAAAGCAAAGTTCTTATTCTCATGCAGATAACATCCTTTATAACACTGTATCAGTATTGCATTCCAATGTTTGTTTTTGCATTAACTTTGTTTAGTCTTTTTTCGTGTCTATACGGAAGTTGGTCTTATATAATTAATAGCATTCATATGCTTCCTATAGCATGCATGTAATTCATTATATGTAGTTCTTTGGTATTCCGCCGACTGACTTCATTCGTCGAAAACACTGTAAAAACGTACAATGTTAAACTTATACAAAAAGCACAACGTGAATACACTTACGACCTTCAAGTCGAAGACAATCTTTACAATTGTAAGATCAAGAAATAAAAACTAAAGTAGCTCTGTTGTTTATTGTAAATTAGTGATAATTGTTTCGCTTAATCTATTTTTTTGTGTGTTTATTTTGCTAAGCTATGATTTTGGTTGTTTCATTGTTTGTTTTTGTTTTTATTATTTTCTTTCTTTCAATGTTTTTGTTTGCTTTAAATTAGAAAAATAACTGAATCAATAACAAAATTGAATTTAACTACTTATATCTGGTACACAGGGGACTACAATAAAGTTCAGATAATGGAATGTCTTAAGACATAATATGATTGGAAGGAGATATGGACAATACGTCAAAGAGCTAACAGTCCAGCAACAAAATAGATCCAATGGATTACATAACTATTGTGCTGGCAGATATAAATATCAAGGATAATATTTAATAGATATAAGAAGATGTGGTATGAGTGCCAATGAGACAACTCTCCATCCAAGTCAAAATTTATAAATGTAAACCATTATAGGTCAAAGTACGGTCTTCAACACGGAGCCTAGGCTCACACCGAACAGAAAGCTATAAAGGGCCCCAAAAATTACTAGTGTAAAACCATTCAAATGCGAAAACCAACGGTCTAATCTATATAAAAAAGAGTAAACATGTTTTCGTCGTAAAATGAAGATTTCCGCTTTTTGTTCCGTGTAATGGGTATCGTGAGAAGGAGGTTTTCGACATTTGAGTTACAATTAATAGTGGTTTCTGTTGTATGGTATATCCTGAAGTAGAACAGATCCTGAGGCAGGTAGAATATTCTAGCACGCTGAGTTTAATACTTTTGTACACATAACAGCTTTAAACAATTTACAAATATAATTTCGTTTCCTTCCAACTGCGTCATACTTCATATGTTGATATGTGAGCTCAATAATGTTTCCATCAAGAAAGAGTTTACAATTCAATTTTCAACAACAACGTTTTTTTTTTTTTTTTTCCAAACGTTGATTAGCAAACTGACATTTATCTTCGTTCTTGTAATGAGAAATGAATTTCATATTTATCAATATTTCAAAACAATACCACTTTCTATTGTTTGCACTTCTGTTGTGGCATTGTAGCTTGAGAGCAGACTGGCGGGCAGTTTATTATGTGTGCTTAAAACGAGAAAAAATATGACTGTATCTGCAAACCCTATAGATGTGTCGCTGCGAGATCAATCTATAAATATAGCAATAAAATGACCACGAATACCTCATTCCTTCTACAACATTATTCATCGACACAACTTTTTAGTAAACAGGTGATTTTGAAAGAAGTAAAAGTTGGCAAGAAAAAGAAGCTTGCAAACCTCAAATATGTTTTATGAATAAAATAAGCAGTTACTTTAACATATCATTTTACAAAATTCACAACAACGATTTTTGCAGGCCATACAATGAACGTACAATGTATATGCATTGTATAGATACAAGTTCTGTATTAGGGTATATCATATATATATTGAATAATTTTCTTTGGTTAATCGATTGATCCAATGACAAATAGTATAATTATGCATATTTACAATGATAGCCTCTTACTTACACATGAGTACACGCTCCTTTGTTTAAAATAGACAAGCTCAAGGAGAGTTATAAAATGCTATAGCTTACAAGGTAACAATTCATAGGAAGTCAGCCCTTCCGGACACATTATTTTGACTATGAGACGACTAGTCTTTGCTTTTACTCCAATTTGCCGCTTGTAAGACAAATTAAAGAGAGGCGGAATATATCGAAGGAATATTCAAACTCATTAGTCAAAGACAAACTAACAACGCCATTAGCATGATAAGCTTACTGCATTTAGCTTTTGTTTGACTCAATATGAGATCTACCGGTAATCCATGACTTACCACATTAGAGAGCAACAAACTGAGGCGGTTCATCAATTTCTGTAGTTTTGTCGTTTGGTGAGATATATTCAAAGTTCTTAATCTATTTTTTTTTTATAATTCGATTGCAAATGACATGAGCTGTAGACTCGTTCTTCCAAAAAATACAATAATTGAAAAATCTTCAAACGAAGCAAGGGGCTTCCGCGGTTGGTCGTGGTGTCTTGAAAATACGGAAATCGACCGGTTAGTATTGAAATGTTCAATCCGATATTTGGTTTTAGATACTGTCTACGCTGTCTGTACGTTTAAGAACCTTTGCAGGTGGCAAGTTAAAAAAAAACAAATTTCTGTTCTTTTCCAACATTTTATTCTGATTGCAGTCCATCACCTATCGGTCAACCAAATTCAAATACTTTTATTGTTAAATTGTTTTCTATCTGAATATGCGTGAAATATTCTCCGCTGGATGTTTTAAGTAACCATCATCAACCAAACAATTAACCGTTTCGAATGGTGACTTTGAAAGATAAATATACGTGAAAAGTAATCTACTGTTCCTTTTATAGTTTAATAAATAATATTCTTATGAAACTTCTCAAATCCAAATATTTTAGTGCAAGTTGTTTGCTTTTATTTATGTTTAGATATGAAGTACCATTAGAATGCACAAACAAATATATTCACTGTTTTTCAAGTAAAACTGTAGCAAGTTTGGCGTTTGGGTTAATGTTGATTGCGATTTAACGAAAGTTTTTAAAAAGTTCGTGTTGCTCAATCTTTGGTTTTCTGTTTCTATAATAGTCTGTAGGTTATCTTGACCTTGGTTTATTCTGTATATCAAATAAAGATTCCATTTTTATATTTCCCTCGATTAAAGTAAAAAGCACTGCAAATTTAAGGTTACAGATGATTTCATATCTTCATTTGTTAAAAATATTTAATGTTTTCAAAAATGTAGGTTTCAAGCAGAACACCGACTACTGTGTGTATGTTTCCATCTGTATTTTATTTACTTCCGCTGCCCATTGGTGGAGGACGTACTTATATGTCGTCTTACCGTTAGTTCGTAATATATCAGTAGCGGATCCATGCACAGGGTAGGGACATAAAGGACTTACATGTAGTGGAGAAGCAGCAAATACCAAGGTAAAGGTCTTTCGTTTCGCCAAGAGATAGATTAAACCCACCACATCCTGCAATAAAGACGAGACCACCTAGGCGGGGATTCAATCTAGTACTTTTTTTTTAATTGAAACACACAAAAACACATTATTTATTAATGTTGACCGTATTTGCACACTGTATTCATCAAATCCAACATTTAAGAAGGAAAAGGAGTTTTTAAAGAAGGCATTATCGAAATAATTGATAGTTTATGTACATTTATTGCAGCATGGTTTGGTCTATTATAAATGTAAATAGTGCAGGCTGTTTATGAATTATTTATCTCAGTAGAAAATTGTTATGAATCAAGGTCTACTTTCGCTTCAAGAAACTCGGTATAAAATCTTGATTGATTTTCGTTGTTGAATAAAGATGATTAAATAAAATCAAAAGAGATAAAAATCTGATTAATTCTTAATTATTCTAAATTAAATCTAAGTAATAAGTTAATGGGTTCAACCTTATGGTAAAATGTTTGGCATATCCGGTATTTCACGAAGGCATGGCATTTACAACTTTACACTTTCTGATGCCATGGTTCATTTGTCGGTATTTATCATGTAGTTCAATGTCATTTTTTATATCAAGAGTTATCTAATCTTTATATAAGACATATCTGTCCGTAAGTTACTTCCATGTAATCATTTGCTTTGAATCCTTAAAGTTGTTGAAAGTAATCCACAAGGCGTTTAATAATACCATTGAAAGTTCCTAATGTGAATAAAATTAAAATAAAATTGAGAATGGAAATGGGGAATGTGTCAAAGAGACAACAACCCGACCACAGAACAGACAACAACAGAAGGGTTCAGTATACATGGCCGCTAGATTACACTCTTCCCCATTCGTTTTCCAATTATGTGCCCTATTTTATTTACTTGTTCAAGTTACTGAAGTTAGTGGTGGCCATCTTGTGCAGTTTTTTTTTTACTTGGTGTTTTACTTTTACGACATTATGGGTAGATAAGCAGCTTTGGAGGTTTGAAGGCGCGGAAATTAGTTTAACCCATCACTCTGTGTGCATTACCAAATCAGGCTATCTGAACTATGTGTTGTTCGTTGATGCTTGCCTTTTTCACGTCTATCTTTTAAGAGGAGTAGAAAGTAAAATCACAAAAATACTGAACTCCGAGGAAAATTCAAAAAGGAAAGTCCTCAATCAAATGGCAAAATCAAAAGTTCAAACACATCAAACGAATGGATAACAACTATCATATTCCTGACTTGGTACAGGCATTTTCTTATGTAGAAAATGGTGGATTGAACCTGGTTTTATAGCTAGCCAAACCTCTCACTTGTATGACATTCGCATCAAATTTCATTATATTGACAACGATGTGTGAACAAAACAAACAGACACAATAGGTAAAAATGTCAAAAATAGGGTTACAGCAGTCAACATTGTGTCATCATCTTAATCACTATAAAAACAAACAAAAGTAACGAAGAAGCACAAAAAGGCATACATCAAATTTAACATCCGCATTATGCTTATATTATACGATTTTATTATCTATGTAAAATCCATCTATAAAGGATGGAAGGTTTTAAGTACTGGCGTAAAATCGCGCGTTTGAAATTCGCACAGGTAGACATAAAATAATTTTGTCGTTCAAAGTATGAAGAGATACATAAATACAGAGTCACGTAAAATGGATATCACAAAAAACAGACTCAGCAGTAAAAGTAATATTAATAAATAAATAATAGTGTGGTTCAAATTATGACGGGATACATAAGTACAAAGTCACGTCAAATGTATATCACAAAAAACAGACTAAACAGTAAAAGTAATATTAATAAATAAAATAATTTTGTCGTTCAAAGTATGACAGGATACATCAGCTAAGCACAGAGTCACGTAAAACGGATATCACAAAAAAAAAACAAAAAAAAAACCAGACTTAACAGTAAAAGTAATATTAATAAATAAAATAATAGTATGGTTCAAATTATGACGGAATACATAAGTACAGAGTCACGTCAAATGTATATCACAAAAACCAGACTTAACAGTAAAAGTAATATTAATAAAATAATTTTGTCGTTCAAAGTATGACGGGATACATAAGCACAGAGTCACGTCAAATGGATATATAAAAAAACCGGACTTAACAGTAAAAGTAATATTAATAAAGACAAATAAAAGAATACTATAACACGTTATTAAGATGATAAACAACGGCAATGTACCGTTGTTTGTACGGAATTTTGTGAAGTTCAGGTATCCAATACAAACAAGGTAAGTCCTCCGATTTGTTGTTCAATGCAATGTTCATTGAAGCCATGAAGGACTTATGATTCGCCAAAATCTCATCCTTGTCAAATGATATGTTTTTGTATGTGGGATTACCAGAGTGCTCATTTATTCCTAATTCTTTTACAAGACACTCGTAGTAATACGATTTACATACAAAGACAATATTATTTGAAGCTTTGTCCGCAGGAACAACAACATACTTATCTTGAAGAGATGATAGACATTTCACAGCCTCTTTGTCTCTGAAAACGGACTTTGGTCGATCATTCACACAGTTTTTTAACTTATGAATGCGACGTTTTATCAGAGACCGGATTGTTTTGACCCATTTTGACAAAGTGTCCAGTTGAACTTCTTCTCGTTTAGCCCATGCTCTGGCGTAGTCCTCAATAGAATCCATAATTATTTTTGAAGTTATGGTTCCAATTGATGTGTTGGGGTTCTCTAAACTTAGGACCATGAGAAATCACCTTTCGGAGATTTTCATGTTGAATTATGTTTAGATCCCCAGTAATAACATGGCCGGAGGGGCTGTAATTGTAAGGCGAGTGGGAACAGTCACATGTCAGAGGGTTTTTTAGGTATTGTTCTAAATCAAGGTCCTGCAATGCTTGTTTATAATTAAATATTTTGGGTGCAATGGTTTAGGTGTAACTGTAGGATACAATAGGAACAGACTGATTTTGAAAATAAATAGGAAATTTAAATGTTACCTTCTTGTGATGTAGAACGTTGCTGATGTTGATTGCATCAATTCCTCTATTGGTAAAGTAAACAGGAAGGAATTTCCTCTTTTCCTCATGTAAAGGTTCCGATCTTACTGGTTTAAAAAGACGGAAAAGAGCTATATCACAAATTATACTGACAAGTCTGTATATTGGAGAAAATGTATTTATGCATCCTTTGTCAAGTGCATAATCTCTCAAACATTTTAGAAAATTAACAGGCAGTGAAAAAAGAATAGTTCTAATGTAATGTAACCCTAGTGGATGATGAAGATGTGAAAGAAGGTCATCAAAGCTCCCAGAGGGCGATCTAGATATGGAAGACTTTTTTACATTAGGCCGATGGTAACGTTTTTGCCCATGACTACGTTGGTTTCGTAAGGTAGTATTAAATAAACTCATTACATTAACATCACTGCAGGCTGAACTTGACAAATTTCCTACTCCTTTGACATTATCATTGCAACCATATGGCATTGCAGTACCTAGTTCCCTTATCCAGAAATTTCTCTATCTTTTCGGAAAGGAGTACTAAGTACAGGGCTATTTATGTGGTGATAAATTTTCTCGATGATGCGTACTTTCATAGATAAAGAAGGATCATGGTCCGGTTGATTAAAATGGTTATAAAGAACCCTTAATTGCGGATCTTTATTATCAGACCGGTGTTGATTCATCCTTTTACGCAAAGTTTGTCGAGTTTCACCGACATAAAGTAGTCCACACAAAGTACATTCAATTCCGTACACGACATTGTCCGTGGAACAGTCCAGAGGCTCGAAAGATTTAGTATAATACGTTTTTCCTGTTAAATTACTGGTAAAATCAGGAGTCGTGATTAACATATTACATGTCTTACACGTGCTCCTTTTTCCTTTTTTGTGTTTACAAGAAGAAATGATAGGTGTTGATTCACTTGTAGCAGGTGTATTCAAACAGTCGAAAATATTAACGCAACATGGCTTTAATTTATGAAAAGTATCTGAATTTTTAAAGTGGTAATTACCTTCTGGCTGAACGTACGTCAAATCAGGGGTATCCCGGAGGATATTCCGTGGAACATACAAATCAAATGCTACAGTGTTCCGTGCAGCAAAAGAGGACCTTGGTAACCCGGGCGACGTCCCAGCCGGTTTGTTCTTTGTATTATTTGTTTTCATCATGCATAAAGCTACCAAGTTAATGATGCCCTCGGGGAATAATCCACCAGCAGTAAAGTTTCTTCTAGGAAGAAACTTGACATCGACTTGGTTGTAGTAAAAAGTAAAATCACAAAAATACTGAACTCCGAGGAAAATTCAAAAAGGAAAGTCCTCAATCAAATGGCAAAATCAAAAGTTCAAACACATCAAACGAATGGATAACAACTATCATATTCCTGACTTGGTACGGGCATTTTCTTATGTAGAAAATGGTGGATTGAACCTGGTTTTATAGCTAGCCAAACCTCTCACTTGTATGACATTCGCATCAAATTTCATTATATTGACAACGATGTGTGAACAAAACAAACAGACACAATAGGTAAAAATGTCAAAAATAGGGTTACAGCAGTCAACATTGTGTTATCATCTTAATCACTATAAAAACAAACAAATGTAACGAAGAAGCACAAAAAGGTATACATCAAATTTAACATCCTCATTATGCTTATATAATACGATTTTATTATCTATGTAAAATCCACCTATAAAGGATGGAAGGTTTTTAGTACTGGCGTAAAATCGCGCGTTTGAAATTCGCACAGGTAGACATAAAATAATTTTGTCGTTCAAGTGGAGTGCTTGTGGTTGTGGTCAGTTTTGCTGTCCAACTTTTTTTTGGTATTTCCTGTTTTCCTTTTTTATGTTTCTATGTTCCACAATGAGTACCAGAAAATTACCAAGCCACTAGAACTCGCAGTTAATTTAATATCTTCGATCAACGTCTTTGGATCGAATGGCGGAAAATACAATATGGACGAGGTTCATTATACCTCAGCATCTACCATAACAGGAAAAAAAATAAGTTGCAGATCAATTAAGCTTCTTTTGGATGCATCATGTCTTCAATATAAATCTCCGACATTGTTGAAAAATTAGGGAGAGAGTGGGGAGGGGGCTGGGAGTTAAATATCGAGAAAAGTTAAACTTTATTCTGTTTACTTTGCAATATAGATTTAGGCACATCTCTCTTCGATTAATATTCCTGTGAGAATATTATTGAAGGAAAGACAAGCAAATAATCTGTACTCAATAACCCTTTCAGCTATAATTTGTTATTAAACAATTCTTAGGGACCTCGGTGGCCAAGTGGTCCAAGTACTCGAACTACTGTATCACAAGCCTATCCCTGAGGTTGTGAGTGCGGATCCCGTACGTGGCAGGTGCACTCGACTCCCTTCTTAATTGACTAAAAGGCCGAGTTCACTTGAGCCTCTCGAGTTAACTATATTTACTTGGGTTTTAACAATCCGTGTTTACTTGAACCACTCGAGTTAACCCCTCGTACCCTGGTTCCAACCCTCACCAAGCCAGGGTTAAACTCAAGAAACCCTTGAATGACATCAAACCAATGAGATTATTTCATTTTTTTATGCTTGGTCAGGGCCTTACCCTAGAGTTACTTAGAGTTGTTTCGAATAGCAACTCTAGTGCGTTCACGTGATACTCTTGAAACTGTGAAGTCGATTCTAGAGTTTCAAGTGAACTCGGCCAAAGTGTCAGTTTTCCTACCGAAGGTCTGTGGTTCTCTCCGGGCACTCGGCTTCCTCCATAAAAAAAAACTGACCGCCACATATTAGCACAATAGTGTTGAAAATGTCATTAAACACCAACCAACCTATCCATCAATCAATAAATTAATCAAAAAGGATTTAAAATTTCATCATACGGAACTTAAACTGTATGGAATAAAGGAGATATGAGTTATACGTTAATAAGACAGCAATCAAACAACAAAACCAACCTAAGACATCTAGAGGGCAACATACAGCTTTCAAAAAAAGACAGGTGTCTACACAATATGTCGAGTTCTAAATCGTCCCAAAATTTATATGAAAATTGTGAATAGATTTAACAGAAACAGGCAAAGATCTGCCATTAAAACGCAATTCTCCATATAATGTAACAATTTGTGAGAAATCCTGAATATAACAAAAGTTGATGATTTAAAAGTTACCTTTTTTAGTTGTTTTGATTCGAGCGTCACTGATAGTCTTTTGTAGACGAAACGCGCGTCTGGCGTGCACAACTTTAATCCTGGTATCTAAAATGAGTATATCATGTATACTACCAACCTTTTACTACTTAAAGGCGTGTTTTCTCCTTTCTTTACAATACAAGAGAACTTTCCAAGGAGCCATGGGTGGAATATCGTCCGTATAATTCCAAAACGTTCATGTAAATCAGTGATGGCATCAAGTGTTAAAACAGTTATTGGTCAAAGTTTTTATTTTGAGAATTTCTAATGAAAGTTTTGTCAGTTTATGTAATGTGCGAATCCTGAAATGTCATTTTCACTGTATCCGTGATGAATTTCTGATGTAGAATAATAAATAAACAGACGACAAATTCATGATTTTTGAATAAAATAACAGATAATATATAATGTGTACTGTTTTTATAAATTCATGATATTGGTTTGAGATGCGGACGGGTTTTCATCGCGCCTACAGCCATACAGGTGCAAAATTGATACACAAATAGATAAATATTAAGAAAAGTTCACGAACAGAGCGTGCAAGAGATTTCAAAGTAGCAGTTAAGTTTCATTGGTAGAAAATGTACCTTTTAACATGATTATTAATGTTGTATAACTTAAAACAGGTTTTGTTATTCAGCTTGTTGATATTGAATCAAATTCCACTATGTTGTTTTCGTTATGCGATTCATGTTTACTGTCGAATAATGATACTAGACTTTCATTTTCACTGTAGGGCGATTCATTTCTATTGTAAATTTTCACAGAAGGAAATTAATTAATTTTCATTATATAGTCTTAATTCAGCCGACTCTCTAACAAAATTTATGAAGTCAGAAGTATTGATTTTATATGCATACTTAATGAGTGAAAGTCTGAGGTAATATATCAATAAATTCCTTAAAAATGGCATTTATTGCTAATATAGTCAAATATATTTTCTCTAATAATTTGTCCAGATCCAGATCTATATGTAGGATAAAATTTATCCTTCCTTTTGACACGTCATCATTGAATACATATATTTTGGAAAGTTAAGCCAATCCACGTCACAGAATAAGCAAAGTGTCTGTTTCGGTCTCAATCTACATTGCATACTAATAAATTAAACGTAATGAGAGCTATTTTCCTAATGCTTGTAGTTTAAAGGTTAGGTTGGCTTGCTTGCTTTGTTTGTATAAATGTTTGCTTAAGCATTGTGATTAAGATTGAGCAAACATTTATACAAACAAAGCATGCAAGCCAACCAAACCTTTAAACTACAAGCATTAGGAAAAGAACTCTAATGGATGCATTATAGATAATAAAGAGTATTCACAAAACGATCTTCATTTCACGATTAAATGAGTGGATACGTTTTCATCTTGTACAAACAATTGACGCTTTGATGACTGGATAATTGATATTTATCGTGCCATTGTGTATACATCTAATACAGAAAAGAATGTTCGAGCAACAGTCGAGTCACCTTAATTTATGTTTGAATTTCTTATAAGTTGGTGTTACAAATAAGCAAATACGCAGTTGTAAGAATACAAGGAAATATTGAAAACAGTTTATTATTACATGTTTAGATGGTTTTATACCACGTAGTATAACCACCGTACAATTGATTCCGGACGTTTATCGCTACATCGCGAAGCGATGTTGGTAGACATACTGGTACCGTTCTTCGATATAAGAGAATGTGGTATGAGTGCCAATGAGACAACTCTCCATCCAAGCCACAATTTGTAAAAGCATAAAATTATAGGTCATTATTTTCACCAAAGACTAATTGACGTAATGTTCAGTTAAGTATTCAATATTTATGAAAACAAAGTTTACTGCTCCTGGCAGCATTGTATATCATTTATATTACATAAACACCGTGTCACTATTTTAAATAGACAGGTCTGTGAGTTACTTGAAAACATCACGAAACAAATACTCTGTGTAACTCAAACTTGATTAATCTACAAATAGAGCATAGTTGGTTGGCTCTTACACTAAATGCGACTGTGTATTTTGTGATTTGTTGTTGTAAAAATACATAATGCGAATGAGAAACCCGTTGTTTTAATTATTTTTGAAGATATTTACTTGCAAAATTGACTTCACAATTTTGGCACTGTACGAATCATTCACATTGTAGTTTGTTTACTTTCTTTAGCACCGTTCGTCGTACATTATTGTACTGTTCGTTGTGAAAAAGCCTTCAATAGGGTAGACATACGTATGACACGGCGTGACAAAATTTTTTAAGCGAGTTCTATAACTTTTAAAGGAAAATTCTCCGTAGAAATACGTAACATTCATGAATGTCTGCTCCAGTAAATTTTCGGATCCATGGCAAGCTTATAGCAAACTCACCAACAATATTTGAATATACATGATATGAACGTGGTTATACACGTGTATATTCAAGTAAGCATCTACGACTATCATCAATGTTAAAGTAATTTAAAAACTATTTTCAGTTGTTGCATGTCGAATACATATTAAAAAAAAAAACAATGAAAATTTATCGCACCTCCAAAAAGTCCACATCAGTAATGATTGCACTTACAGTGATAATTCATCGCATCTATAGTTAAAATGAATCGCATTCAGTAATCAATATTATGGATTCTGCTGCTTTAATTACACTTTTTGGAATTAAATCCTGTTATTATACATTAAAAAGTTATATTCTAATGAAATTGTGTTAAAACATACATTCAAATCAATTATTTTGTATTTTCAAAAAGTAAACAAACGAAGTTTTCCCATCATCCTTTATTCTACAATAGACATACTCGCAAACAACAGTGAAAATGAACTAACTGGATTCGCACTTTATATACACTGTTTGTTATAGTTATTGAACAAGCAAATCTGTATGTGTCATTTAATCTACACGGTCGGGATGACCTTTTAAACGGGACTCCTACGTCGTTCGGGCCAAGTAACTAGCAGTTCACCAGCAGCGGCATCGACCAAGTTCTAGAAAGTTTCACACTATAGATTAAAACACATTTATCGGGAAGGACAACAATAAACACGCCGTCACACGTATGTATGATCTGAATGACATGTTTTCCAATCCGATAACTTCACTGAAATAAATGAGCTTGAATCAGAAATGCAGTACGCGTCAAATGGTCATGACAGAGTCAGTGAACAACCAGCTAGTCATGTTCCTGTTTAACTTTATACCAGTGCTCTTGTTACTTACAAACGATCACCCAATGAATTACGATGTACATAAAACACATTTACAATGTTCCTCTTCGGCCAAAATTTTAATTTAATCAAGCGTACGCATGAACTCATTTGACATACCAGTACGTATGAAAATTCAAACATATTGTGATTTTGATACATGTAAAATTTGCCAAAAATAGTTATGTTACTACTACATGCAACTCAAAGTGTCATTGTATTTTACCCCTAAGGTCGAAATAAGTCATTCCCGTTTCCTTTTGATTTTTTTTTGGGGGTTTATTTTGTTTTGGGTTTTTCTGGTTGCACCCTATACTAAACGTACTTGAATTCCTACAATACTATTTTTTTTTAATGAAATATCAGTCACGATGATAGGAAAATTCACCATTTCATAAGTTATATAAAAAAAAAAAAAAAAATCAAAGACGAAAGACTTAGTGTTTAACTAATATAAATGATTGGAAATTATTAACACTACGTCAACTATTATTAGTAAATAAGAGTGATGCATACATATTCACCTCCAACCAATGTTAAATTAGTTAAAAAGATCAAATGGAAAGTATTATCTCTTTAAAAGGCTTAAGAGAAAGCCAGTCCCTATTTTGTTTCTTGCTACTTCGCAGTCAATTCAAGGAAAAAAAAAAAAAAAAAGAATTCCATCTATTTGCTTGACATACGAAAAGCCTCTTGATGTTCAAACAGAGTTAACACTATTTATTTTCTTTTAACAGTGCAACTACTTTTGGCACTGTTGGTAAAATCCTGTATTTCCTATTTCATGTTCCATCCCCTTTTCATTTTGTATATATACTACTTTATTCTACTTACTTTTTTTTTCTCAGTCATCCACATCCTACTATTTTTATCAGTTGTTGACAGTCACTGTTGCCTCCCACACACGAAAATCAGTTTATAGCCATTATTATATTATGAGCCCTCTAAGTCCCCAAGCGTGTCCTATATTACACAAAGTATCTACTTTAATAATACCGTTATGTCAAACGTTGACCTAAATACATATAGGGCACGCGTTGGGTCAAATTTCTCGCAGTCTACTCGATTGCCTAGGCATCTACGCCTAACTCTAGATCAACTTGTAGTAATACTGATTATAACAAATTACGAATTTTTTAGTGTACATTTATATGTCTTATGTCAAATAATATGCAATATTGAAATTACAAAGTTATTTTATGCTTGACTGAATGTTAGATTGAACTTTTACTCAAAACAAGAACATAAACTTGATGATTTTCAGAACATGAATTTGAGCGTATTGTCGTTGTTGGTGATTTTACTGACCATCATAAAGGCAATAGTTATTGCCACGTGTTTAATGTTATTTAATCTTATGTATAGAGCTGGTGATATAGAAAAAAAAAATCCCGGTCCAACTGTAAATTCTACAAGTAGTTATAGTAGCTGTTCAACACATACCGACTCCTTGTTCACTGGTAGTCAGTTTCTAACCTTTACATGTTTAAATACACAAAGTTTCCTAGCGAAACGAGACATAATTCAAGCTGAGTTTAGCGACAGAGATATTTTGTTATTTACCGAAACTTGGTTCAATCAACATACTGATGACAGCGATATTAAATTGGAATCTTTTAATAAACCATACAGAACTGATAGAAATCATAAAGTAGGAGGGTGTGTGGCTATTTATGTGAAAGAACATATTTTTAGTGAAGAAAAACCTGAATTTAAAATAAACGGATTGGAATGTGTCTGGGTCAAAATACATGTTAAAGGAATAAATATATTGTTTGGGAATTTTTATAGACCGCCAGATTCAGATAACCAAATCTGGGGAAAAATAAATTATTCGATAGATCTCGCCATAAATTCGAATGCAGATAAAATTATAATTTGCGGTGATTTTAACGATGACCAACTTAATCATAGCAAACAAAAGTTAAGAGAAATATGTAACCAAAATAGCTTATATCAAATAATAACTGATGCTACATATTTTTGTGAAAGGTCAGTGTCATTACTAGATCTAATTATGGTAAATGATCCGGATATAATACTGTACTCAGAAGTTGGTGAAAACATCCTTGAAAATTCTGTACGCTATCATTGTCCTATAAGTGCAGTAATAAATATCGAAAAACAATTAACAAAATCCTTTAAAAGGAAAATATGGCAATATCACTTAAGCGATTATGATTTGTTTAAAAACGAACTCCTTAAAATTAACTGGGATACTCTAATTGATATTCAAAACATAAATACCGCGGCAGTAAATATTACGGAAAAAATTCTTGAAGCGGCAGAAAAATCAATCCCAAATAAACTGGTTCAGGTTAGGAAACATGACACACCTTGGATGAATTCGAATATAAGAAAAATGATTCGAAAGCGTAAGTCTTAGAGATTACATAAAAAAGCAAAACTAACAAACAACGAAATTGATTGGACAAATTTTCGACGAATAAGAAATAAATGCATAAGCTACGTTCGATCAAGCAAAAAAAAAAAAAAAAATTCTTGGAAAAGTAAGTTAATAGAGTTAATAGTATACACACAATAAGCACAAAACAATGGTGGAAAACCATTAAAAATTTGATCGGACTACCAAATAAAAAATCAGTCTATCCTACTTTAATTTTCAATAACCAATATATAGAAAGTGATTACGACAAAGCTAATTATTTTAACGATTATTTCTGTGCACAGTCTTCTGTTGATGATTCAAATACTGTATTACCAATATTAGAATATAATGAAATTAAAAAATAAACAGCTGCGCCATGAGCGCATGATACGCCCGTCGTCTTGTGTGTGAATTTATTTTACAAAAAACTCAATATCTCTAAAATAAGATTTTGAATCAAAACCAAAAAGTATACAGATCTTTAGATTAATATAACTAAGAAGTGTGTAAAATTTCAAGCAATAATCATAAATCGTTTTTGAGATACGGCGCGACATGTGAAAACCCCCCTTTAAAAAAAAAAAAAAACAATATCTCTAAAATAAAACTTTGAATCAAAACCAAAAAGTATACAGATCTTTAGATCAATATAACTAAGAAGTGTGTAAAATTTTAAGCAATAAACATAAATCGTTTTTGAGATACAGCACGACATGTGAAAAACCCCTCCCCCTTTTTTTACAAAATACTCAATAACTCAAAAATAAAATTTTGAATCATCACCAAAAAGTATACAGATCTTAAGATTAATATAACTAAGAATTGTGTAAAGTTTTAAGCAATAATCATAAATTGTTTTTGAGATACGGCGCGACATGTGAAAAACCCTCCCCTTTTTTACAAAATACTCAATAACTCAAAAAATTAAATTTTGAATCATCACCAAAAAGTATACAGATCTTAAGATTAATATAACTAAGAAGTGTGTAAAGTTTTAAGCAATAATCATAAATTGTTTTTGAGATACGGGGCGACATGTGAAAAAAAAACACACACCTGTTTTAGTTACTAAGTCCCGTAACTCAAAAAGTTTTAATCTTATTTTCACCAAAAAGTATACAGATCGTTTGACCATCATAAGAAACAACTATGTTAAGTTTCATGAAATTTGGATAAGTCGTTCTCAAGTTACGGTGCGACATGTTTACGCCGGACAGACAGACGGACAGACGGACAGACGACATTTGTATACCATTATACGTCCCGTGAAAATTTTGATTGACGGGCGTATAACTAGAGGAACTGATTATAAGTGAGCAGGATGCTGAAGATGTACTTGTAAATCTTGATATTTCAAAAGCTACAGGGCCTGATTTAATCAGTCCAAGACTCCTGAGGTCGGCAGCAACTGTCTTGAGTTATCCGTTTACAAAACTTTTTAATCTATCCCTTCTAGCAGGGAGATTTCCAGATGTGTGGAAACTAGCAAATGTTATCCCTGTCTATAAGAACAAAGGTGGCCCAGAATTTTTACTTAATTATAGACCAATATCTTTGCTGTCTATCATTGGTAAGACAATGGAGAGATGCATTTTTAAATACCTTTTTAACTTTATTATTACAAATTCTTTATTAACAAAATTCCAGTCTGGTTTTATCCCTGGTGATTCAACGGTAAACCAACTGCTATGTATAATTAACGATTTTGGTAAAGCATTAGATGCAGGGAAAGAGGTAAGGGTAAGGACATAAGTCGGGCTTTCGACCGAGTTTGGCATAAAGGCTTACTTTATAAGCTTGAAAAAAGCGGACTTAATGGAAAATTGCTACTTTGGTTCGAAAGCTATTTAAACTCAAGAAGGCAACAGGTTGTCATTGGCGGAGAAACGTCCAACAATGAGCATGTCTCAGCTGGGGTACCTCAAGGGTCTATCTTGGGTCCTATTTTATTTCTTATTTATATAAATGACATAGTTAATGATATAGAATGTGATATTAAACTTTTTGCTGACGACACTTCAATTTATATAGTGGTTGTTAACGAATATGAAGCGACAGAAAAGCTAAATAAAGATATTGAGAAAATGCATAATTGGTCTAAACAATGGCTTGTCAATTTCAACCCAAACAAAACAGAAATAATGACCATTTCAAAAAAGCACCTTAAACCTCATCACCCACCAGTGTATATGAATAATAATATCATAAAAGAATTTGAGTTGCACAAGCATTTAGGGGTTATTATAAATGAAGATGGAAGCTGGAATAATCATGTAAAAATTATTATTGATAAAGCTATTCCAAGATTAGCATTATTCCGAAAGCTAAAATTTAAACTTAAAAGAAAAAATTTAGAAACTATTTATTTATCTTTTATACGCCCAGTCTTAGAATATTGGGACATTGTCTGGGATAACATACCTGATTATTTAAAAACATCTCTGGAAAACTTACAACTAGAAGCAGCAAGAATTGTTACAGGTGGTACTAAGATAACATTGAGACAGTTGCTGTACGATGAAACCGGTTGGGAAACTCTCCACTCTCGGCGTAATAAACATAAGTTATTAAAATTTCACCAAATGTTTCACGGAGATTGTCCTGATTATCTTTCTGTATTAGTTCCAAATCAGAGGCTAGATCTACACGACCACAGAACTAGGGGGTCTTCAAATTTACAAACTATATCATGCAGAACAAGCTATTACCAAAAGTCATTTCTACCAGCCGTTATAAACCTTTGGAATAATATTCCAGACGACATTCGTTTAAATCAATCAAAATCGGGTTTTAAGATGTATCTCTCTCAAAATATTAATAAAATACCTTTGTATTTTCACTTAGGCTGTAGAAGAGAACAGATATGTTTAGCAAGACTCAGACTCCAGAGTAGTGTTCTAAGGGACCATCTATTTAAAAAAAATCGTATCGAAAACGCACTGTGTTCCTGTGGTCATGTAGAAACTACCTCTCATTACTTCCTAAAATGCCCAAAATATAATGAAATTGGAAGGGATACTATCGGGACGGTCTCTTGTTTTAATCTTAAGATTATCTTATATGGGGACAGTTTAAAGTCTGACGAGGACAATATGCAAATATTTCATAAAGTTTCTGAATACATAAATAAAAAAAAAAAAACGTTTTGAAAGTTGATCTTGTATATATATATATATATAAAATACGATGTAAAATCGAGTGGATTGTCCGGCGTAAATGACTATAATCGGACATGTGCGTTGGTTCCGGTGACTGTCTATCAAGAAAGTAAAGTAGAGTTGACTGTTTCATTTTTTGTTTTTTTGTTTTACATTATCTTTCTTTTAATTTATTTTATTTGCTAGTAGTATTTTTTGGTGTGTGTATTTATTCAATTTATCATATGTTACCTTAAACTGAATATACTGTAAGCACGTAATATTGTTTGTTAAATAGATGTTATTTTTTTTTGAGAGACGGATTTATATAAGTTTTTCCAAACTTATTTCCGAATCCCATATTTGATCTTCATGTAACATTGTGTTGTAATATTTTATTCTTGTAATTTTCATTAATAAATACTGTTTAAGCTAAAACACATTAAGTTTGATTTTGTTAGTGCTTCATTTTAAAACTCCAACAAAAGATATAATGGTTATATTTCTAGTTTGAATAGCTTTACATTTTGTCATTTCGGGAACTTTTATATCTTACTATGCAATATGGGTTTGGCTCATGGTTGAAGGTTTACGTTAACCTATAGTTGTTATCTTCTGTGTTATTTGGTCTTTTGTGGAAAGTTGTCTCATTGGCAACCATACCACATGATCTTATATTGGTTAGTATTTTTGAAATATCCGTCGATAAGGTATATTTTTCATTTGAAATGCAAACTGTTGGCAGCTGCATTTACCAACATAATAATAAAGTTCTTCCTGTTTGTAGCTTCCTATTTATATCGACTGTCTTTCCATGAAATGAGGTCCATTTGAGATCATACCATATGGATTATACATGGTTGCCTAGGCATTTTGCATATGTATGTATTTGCATGATTTTTTGGTATTACACATATAGTATTTATGTGTTTAGTTTGACATACTAGTAGCGGATTGACATCTTTTTATAGGTCAAATAGCACAAGTTTATACAAATACTAGTAATACACTTTTACATTTTTGTGGATGTGACACCTGAAACTGCTATTTTGTATCTTTTGTTCAATAACAATGAATGAGTTTTAGATAATAGATATAAGAAGATGTGGTATGAGTGCCAATGAGACAACTCTCCATCCAAGTCACAATTTGTAAAAGTAAATGTTTACTTTTTCTTCTGTAGACCTTCTTATAAAGAAATTATTGCATTTCCAAACACAGTTTAATTTTTAGATTGTATCTCGCCAACACATTGGTATCAGTATACAACTTCAAGCCTATGACAATAACAACTTCAGTACATGCGTTTTGAATTGTGTCATCTTTTTCAAATATATACAGGTTAAATTCAAGCTTGAAGTACAAATTAATTTACACAAAATAATTAAAATTTATTATGCAAACTGTACAATCTGAGCATTTCAAAAATATATAATCAGCATTAGAAGCTGATAGTGTCTAATCAAACGTCTTAAGGCAGCATTAAACTATCTTTGTCATGCTAAATATTGTCCAGTAATTATAAGGCAATCAGCATCAATGCTTCAAGAAACCACGCCACAATACAGGTTGTAAGACAAAAGTAACGTTGTGACCCAAGTACAGTTCGGTAATATTCGGCTAACGTCGTAAACACAGTTCGGTAATATTCGGCTAACATCGTAAACACAGTTCGGTAATATTTGGCTGACATCGTTGACACAGTTCGGTAATATTCGGCTAACATCGTAAAGAGTCCACGTTTTACACATGTAATTGTTCATATCCAATATGTAAGATACTTTTAGGTACGAATACTACCAGAACATGGATTCAAATGCCCACTTTTACTTACTATATAAAACTGCCAATCAATAAAAACATCTCGCATTAAATGGACGGAACTATTATTGCCTCGTTGTCATAAAAAAAATGTTAATACCAATTAGTGGCTTAAGTCGGTTGGGTCCAGTATATTCAATTATTCTCAAAAGAATTTGATTGATTTGGCAAACACATATAAACCTCGACTGATTCTGTCCAGGTGCATTTGATTCTTTCTCTTGTATAGACCTATAGTAAAAGTTGAACTATCCAGCTGTTGATGGTCCTGTGCCATTTGATGTGTTGTTTTGTAAATTTTCTATCTCGTGCATTTCTGAAAAGAAATGCACAGTTAAAAAATGACAGTATGTGTTCAATACATAGAAATGCTGATCTTTTATTGGCCGAAATACGAATCGTTTGATTCCGTCATATGCTTTCATTTCGTATGAAAACAAACCACGACGTATGAAAGCCAAACAAGATGGAAGATTAATCCGCTGCGTCTACCGAATTAATAATTACTATTTTTCCCCCGCTTAGTTCGTATACTGCGTGCAAACAATTAATATGTTATTAAAAAATCACAAGTACAATGATGATTGAAATTTTGTTTTACGAGCTATCTAATTTGAAAACGACATCTTATAATCTAATCTTTATTAACCAAAGTCATACAGCATAAAATTCACATAGTATACATAGAATAGCAGAAGGTTTTGTGAAACATATTTCAACATGTCAGACCTTTTAAATTTTTGTGCACGAAATATGAATTTACCCAAATTACATATCTCTTCAAATTATTTGTATATATTTAAGATTATTTTCCAATAATAGGTTTAATAAAATAAGATCTAAGCAATTGATACGTGGGACATTTTAAAACGAAATGTATCTCATTCTCAATGTCATCCTTAGAACCTCAAAAGCTTACATCTTCATATGGCGATTTCAGCTATATGATTCACTGGGAATGGTACTGCTTTCAACTCACACACTACCGAAATTTGTGTTTTAGATTCAACATATGAATAAAACATATACTGTATTTGTTTTTATTTGGAAAAATCTGTGAATAACAAATCTGAATGCTGTGTTTTTTTGATTATTTATACGAAATGAAAGTGATCATCGCATCTTTAGCTAGAAGCGCTCTATGCAAAATAGGATAGTTACTTGCTTTCGTTTCTTGTAAACTAAAAAAAAAAAACAAAAAGAACAGCATTCAATTCTATATTAGATATGTCCTTGGAAGTTCTGGAAGTCTTTGGTCTGTACCATAACATTATCAGAAACACAAAACGGTAATCATCACATCGTCTGAGGCCAAGAACTAGTTATAAAGTTGCATTGGAATGAACGCATTTTTTTTTATAATAAAATCATAATGTTTAAAAATATAGGAAGTAATAATAATTATACAATAAATAAAAAGGATAACAGAAATGAAAAAAAAAACCCAAACCATTGAACAATTAGGCTCCTCATGGGGTTTTTGATTATGTGATTACTTGGCTGTTATTATAGTGATTATTTGATTACCACACCAGATATTTCATGATTATTTGATTATTTGATAATCTAGGACTGTATTTTTGATTATTTGATTATCCTGTTTCAAAAAATAATTAATGATTATGTGATTATACATGTATTGGCAAAAAAATTGTGATTGTGTGATTACTTGGACACCCCCATGAGGGGCCTCAACAGTACAACAGACCAAACCAATCACTAACTCCTCAGAAAAAAAATATAGACATACAAACAAAGACACAACTGTTAAAACGTTTAAACCGGCTGCTTTTGTTTGCACCTGTCCTAGGTCGGGAGCCTGTTCTTCAGCGGTTGTCGTTTGTTGATGTGGTTCATGGGTGTTTCTCGTTTCTCGTTTTTTATATAGATTAGACCGTTGGTTTTCCTGTTTGAATTGTTTTACACTAGTCATTTTGGGGCCCTTTATAGCTTGCTGTTCGGTGTGAGCCAAGTCTCCGTGTTGAAGACCGTTCTTTGACCTATAATTGTTTACTTTTTACACATTGTGACTTTGATGTAGAGTTGTCTCATTGGCACTCATACCACATCTTTTTATTTCTATATACAAACAAAGACATACACCACATTTAGTCCAGACAGTCTAACGTTGCAGACTCGACTTCAATCCTAATTGGCAAGGTTGTCAGTTTTCATATCGAAGTTCGGTGGTTCTCTCCGGGGACTCCGGCTTCCTTCACCAATAAAAACTTACCGCCACGAAGTAGCACGATAGTGCTGAAAGTTGCGTTAACACCAACCAATTAATCAATCAATCAATATTACACTACAAACACGACACGAAAAACCAATTTTACGTGAGCATGAACCTCCCCTTTGAATATACAAACCTTATATCTTGAAAGAAAAACACACAGCAAAAAGCTGCATTTACGGGGATGGTTAAATGCACGACATTGCCACTTTCAAGTTTTTACCAATGAAGTCACTTTTGGTTTTTTTCTGTATAGTAGCTTGCATATTTTTTTAACATAAAAACAGAAGAAGAAACAATGGCAAAATCTATACACTTTTCATTGTAAGCAAACACAGCAGTTCCGATCCCACGCCGTGATTACGTCATATAATTTCACAGTATAAAATTTTGTCCTATCAAAAGCTCACAATATGAAAGTAAATCAACATCCTGTCAATATTAAACCAGTCCTAAATCTACATTGCAGTTCAATGGTATCAACCGTATTTCCTCTTAAATATGATTCATCTTTAAAATCTTAATAACGATATACAGCAGCTAGCAAAAGGATAACAAGGACAGAAAACGTTTAGGTTTCAGACCACCAATTTACCCACTCCAATCTATAACATATGTAAAAATAGCCCTTCCCTGACAAAAATAATGCCTTTGTTGTCATTGTTTACCTAAACCAACCAATAAATTTGCAAAAATAACACTTTTGTTGAAAGAGAAATATATTTAGACCATTTTGAGTCAAAATTTACTTGTCCATGCGCTCCTTAGTATACTTATTTAAGACTTCCAGAAAACCAGAGGTTACTTATAGTAGTAAATTGTAGTTGCATTCCGAACGGTCGTGTTCCACGACAAGACTTTAAACATAGGTTGAAAATTGGCATTCGGAAAGGTGGAACATGTACAATTCAGGATAATTATACCTGGTTTCTATGAAGTTAAACTTACGGTAAAATATTTAGAAAACTTTGAAAATTGAAAAAAAAAATGGTTGATTAGATAGGGATTTTGAATTGGTGGTCTGACACCTTTAAGATGCAAAATATGAAAATAAATCTGTAACAATTGAATACCAAGGCCTTCAGTGTTCGATTTATGACAAAAATAAAAATATAAAACGAAAATTTCTTGCTGAAGCTGTTATATCATAAATAACTACGCACCTGCCATGAAAATAATTCCACCACTTATTCCAAGAAGCACTAATAATAGTATCCCCCAGAATGCAAGTTTTGATCCATTGGTGTCGGAATTGGGTTTTTCTCCTAGAAATACTGATGTGTAAAGATTGCTGCGTCCAAATGGGTGTAAAAACTCGTCATTTTGCTGTCTTAATGCATGCTCAACAAGATCTCGGAATTTAAAGTCTTTCGGAACTGTTTCGTCTGGTTCGAATGCTGGATTTACAAATTCCTGTGAGGACTGAAATGGACAACAGCACATTGCAATAAATCATGTAGAGTTATAAATATCGGAAATCCGAAAAATATCATTATTCGGTGCTTCTAAAAGGCTTTCAAAAATGCGTAGAACAACAGGTAACATTACAAATTAACCTCAGTCATCAATTAAGATATTGGCACTATCATAAAGTGTTGAAAAATGAGGGCGAAGATTAATTTGGCAATCAATACACTGATTACATTGCGTTAAAAATTACCATCGGAAAGGCTGTACCATTAGCAACACGACAGGTTCAACGTGTTGAGTAGAGTCTGGGTACGTACACTTGCAGACCACCCGAGATGTACATGTATTCCGGTCTTTGGTAGTGATCGTGTTGCTTGATCTCTAGTTTTTGATATAGTGTTTTATAGATCTAGACAGTTGTCTTTTATATTTTCGTTTTTTATCATGCTGTTGTCAGTTTTTCTTCTATTTTAAATTTTGTATTATGTCATTGGTGTATCTTCTACGACATTTTTTTATCGGTATCTGGTCGAATATCAACAGTATTAAATTTTATTCCTGGTTTACGATTATTGTTATCTGTTATATCAACATATGTTTAAAGTCAATCTGAATTCAACAGAACATCAGTGGTCGTGTGAGTATTGTAATGGTCTTAACTACAATTTTTCTAAATGTTGGTAAATTTGATATAAAGATCATAATTCTTTTTACTGAGAAATAAAATGTTATGTAGGAATTTCATTTATGACTTGAAGAGCAACTCATTGTGCACCTAGTTTGAATAAACAAGACCTGAAATGCAAAAAGCAGAATGCCCTTTTTGGTGATGGAACAATAAAGCATAAAATTTTTTTTTTTGAAAATATGTCCTGTGTTTCTTTTTTTAAGATAGGTCATGGATTTTGAAATTCGGTAAAATCAACCAATTCTGAAATGCAAGATTTGCTGCAAATTACTCATAGATTGAGTTCAAATCATGCAAACAAGTATAGAATTGATATTTCACAATTTAAATTTTAAAAATTGAAGAACAAACATATCTAAAAACAAATAGTGGAGATACAGCATTTTCGTCATTATAATAATGCATTGGGAAGAGGCTCTTAGGACTTTGTGTCGCTCACCTACGTCTATGTGAGCTTTCTATCCACTAAAGTTTTCCAGATAATGGCAAACATGAATAAAGGTTAAATTCGTCATTTCAGGGCAATAACTTCTGTAAGAAAGTTGTCTGACAGTTTTGATGTAAATGTTTTCTCATTGTTGAAGGCCGTACTGTTGCCTATAATTGCTTAAACCCACTTCATTTGAACTTTGGTGGATAGTTGTCTCATTGGCAATCATACCCCATCTCCTTTTTTTTTAGTAGGTAGATCTCAATATTCTGAAGATTTCAACCCTGTCAGATTTTGTCTACTTATTTGTCTAAAGAGGTTCTCAATATAAAAGACAAAACTTGCATTTTACTTCTATATATGTTTTATTTTTAGCTATGTCGGTCATGTTGGTTGGCAGTTGAGGTCATCGGACACATTTTTAAAAACTACAGTGTACCCCAATGATGATTGTGGACAAGTTTGGTTAAATTTGGTTCAGTAGTTTCAGAGGAGAAGAATTTTGTGAAAGTTAACGGACGAAGACGAATGTCGACGTTGACGGACGCGACAACGACGGAGGTCGTATGTCAAGTGATGAGAAAAGCTCAATTGGCCCTTTGGACCAGATGAGCTAACAAATGTAGAATGCAGAAATTTCGGTTTATAGTCATATAGGGAAATAACTTAGTGCACCCAAATCTCAAATATATAGCTATCTTTATTGTTATCTAAAGTGAACCTCAAACACTATGTGCCATGAAACGAGAATATATCAAACAAAACTCTTTAAATTAATTTTGATATATTACATCACTTTTGATTAGAATACGTACGTATGTCGTCAATTCCGCGGATGTCGGACATCAGTTATTGAAAACAACGTTTTGCAATTGAAGTCAACGTTTCGGGGATATTTCAAATGTTTTGTTTTGAACATTTTACAAATATTGCATTCGAATAGGAATACTATTATTGTCAATTTTGGCTTTGACGGTGGCAAATATCCGATTTACCGTCGTGTTGATTTGTAATCAGATACTGTTATAGCAATGTTATTTTTAGACGCGTTGTGATTCAAAGGGAATACGATAACACAGGTTAAAAACAACATCTTCCGCCTTATAATTTCAAATAAGATAATATAATTTGAAAGCAAATGTTAATTCCTATCAGATTGAATAGATGCACGGCTTTAACTTCTGAGAGATCAAATTGGCAAGTAATCGACTGACCTTGACAATAACATGATAACTAAATTCTTCCTGTCTAACGAATATCTATACTTTTGTATAAATAATTGCAAAACATGTTACCAATTAACAATGGCTGAAGTTTTGCCATTAATTTATTGATAATTTTCCAGAATTAGCCATCATTCTTGGTAAAAAAAATATACACAAATTTCAAATTCATCTTTGATACTAAATATTTTGACGCTTCAAGTTATTTTTCATGACAGAGAAGATTGCGATGAGGAACACTAAAATGATAAAAACGATGATATAAAGCAAGTACTAAATTTTAATTTTTCCATTCGAAGTGTGGTTGTATAAAAATAATTTTTGATTTTGAGGTGATAATTTTTAGTGAGAAGTACTTTTTCTGATGGAATAATAAATTTCACCGTTTGCGAGTCACGATTATTTATTTGTGCGCGAATTTATTTTCACTTTTTTACACATTTGTATTCTACATTTTGTTAGGTAAAATACTCATTTTCATTCTGTTGTGGGTATGATTTTATTATTTTTATTTCCTGCTCTTATATGTATCAGGCCAGAATTTACGTTTTTTAAATTCCTCTTACCCCCTTTCCCTCCCGATTATTAAATAGTTGTCCCTTTACTTCTCTTGGAAAACACGTTTTGCAAGTAAAAACAATAAATTAGGTATAACAAGAATCAACATTATACAGTAGACTAGACATTGATTTGTGAGGGGGCTGGGTAGCCATTCGGATCCTGAACGTTTTAGAGCCTGTCACTTTGAATACTTTTTTATACTGTAGACTTGAACTTGCCTTTCGTATTTATTTTGACATAAGATCCAATTATTATCTTTTTGTTCGATCTATTATTATTTTATTCGTTTTATTTTGTGCGCATCAATATTATTACATTTTTTTAGATTGTTCGTACCCTCATGTTTTCAACTTATATGTTTCTTTTATCATTATCATGATTATATGGCTGTTCTGAATGTACAGCTTCATAACATAAGATAGTTCAGATGTTTTAGCAAGCATGACTTTAAATTCATAATTATTTTACGATCATCATATTAACCTCCCTCCTTATACCAGAATCCTATAATCATATAAAAAATAAATTTTCCGATTGTAAGTCAATTTGTGAAATAAAAGTTTATTATACATAAAAGTATGTTAACTTACGTCACACTTAACCATGTCCTCATACAAGCCAATATAGCACAAAAATTATATAATTCAAAACATTCAAAAAGCATTAAAAGCACAACGAAACAACAATTTAAAACTTCGATCCCAATAACAGATAGAACATAATCTATAACTGCATTAAAATATAATGCAAAGTTCAATAATTGTTATATTAATAATTGATATATTAATTATCCAAAATGCATCACACCTTGTTTGTGGATAGTTTCATGTGAGAGTCTAGATGGGGTTACATAATAGTGAATAATTGATCAAATCTACAGAAAATGGGGAAAAAAAATAAAGAAAAGAAAAGAGAAAAATTGGGCAAACAGTGAAGAATAGAGAGTAATGGGAGGCTGAAATATATAGAATAGAGAAAGATGGGAAAAAATACAATGAATAGAGAAAATGAACTAAAAAATTAAAGAATACAGAAATGAAGTACCCTCGATCCAACCCTCTATTATGTACACAAAAGGTGTGATCGATGAGGATGTTGTGACTACCTGCAGCTACACATTAAATAATAATGTTGTTGATCAATTTGTATAAAGAATCTCTATATATATACATTTTTGTAATATATTACCATTTAAATATTATTTTGCTACAGTTATTTGATATATAAATTAGAAACCAGAGGCGAATTTAGGAGAGGGCAATGGGGACCCCCCTTATGGAGCTACATGTAGGGCTTTTTACTTGTTCCACTCTTAACGTTTCCTACTTTGCCCTACCCCCTTTTCCCTTCCCCTTTCTAAATCCTGGAACTACATCTGGATACAATGTGTATACAAGAGGCGATGTGCGATTTACATCAGTGAGACAGCAACACGCCCTCATATAAACTAAAAAGATATGCAGCTGAGGAGTTGACACATACAACATACGACGGGATCAATATATATACATAGTCAAATACATTTGTATCTGTTGATTTTCAATTTCTTTGAACCATTATTCCGTATATGTTTTACACACATATGAAATTTTAATTTTATTTTTATTTTTTCTCTGGCAAATATCACATTCGAAATATCAAATGACTTATATTGTATATATTACACACACATATCAAATTCAATTTTACTTATATATACTTTATTACCATAAGCTTTACAGCTCATTGGTGTAAACAAGAAATAACAGTTATCATTGCAATAAAACATGTAGACAGAGAATGTAAATTATTTTTGTTAAATACTGTCCCTAACTTAACAATACCGCCCCCTTCTAATACGACGTTTAAAATATTAACTGATTGAAATTCCCGTGTTTTCTCTAAAAAATATCATTCTTCAGAAACACTAAGGGAGCAGATAATTATAATATTAGGTTAATTATGAAAACTATTCCTTTCAAAATTCATAGATTTTTAACATAAACGCCAGGTTAAATTATTATTTTTGTCGTCTTCATATCCATGTTAATATTTTCAACACATAAAATTGACACATGTTAATATAAAACATTGTTACATACCACTATCAAGTTTTCCCTTGTTCCCATGTTTCCCTCTAGTGAAAATGAAAAAAAGTCAATTTAAAATAATGTTTTATTTAATAATAGAAATGAGTTGAACAAAGCGTTTCCCGGACATACGCTGCAAAATTTATGGTTCATTGAAAAACAAGCATAATAAAGAAAATTTCGCCTTCCGTCAAAATAACGGTAACAGCTTTTCATCGAAGATTTTTAAATCAATATTGCATTAATATGAAAGGTATTCCTTTTACTATCAGATCAAAAAGTGAAAAGTTAATTTGCACGTGTCGGAGGAAGCGTGATTAAAACGTGCCAGTTTGTATTTTTACCGGAAGACTTGAACGCCAGCTGATATAACATATGTTTCATTCTATAATAAAACTCATCAATGCGTTTTGCTATAGTAGTAGTGAATCTGTGAGAACAAAATGTATTGTTTGAACTAGGGGATAACTTTTTCATGTAAGGTCAGAACTTTCAAGGTCGTCGTCGAAGACCTTCCAGCTACGACCAAAATGAGCATATGAATATTTGTTTTTCATATTTGTCATTAATTTGAATTGGTCTTGGTTTTTTAAAAATTGAATTTATTGAAAGAAGTATTTGTTTTTGTTGAAAAAACGGGTTTTTATAGTTTTTTAATAATTTGTCTAACAGTTATTTTCCTTTCCTACAAGAACAGCACGCTTTAATTAAATTTTAATAAGTTAAGAACAGAAGCATGGACCTATACTTAAATTTACCTTTTTAGATTGTTTTCGCAATTGAATACTGCAACCCAACGATAAAAAAAAAAAAAGAAGACAAACGTACATTGTTCAACGATAGAAAGATGTCAGTTTCTGACAACATAAACTCGATTCAAAATCACGCGATAACGTATAGCCACGGGTTCAATCTAGCTAGCTAAGTGGATCTTTAATCTGATAGTATGGACAGCAATTGTTAGAAATTTATTTGAGTAAATAAATATAATAAATGATTAATAATTTGAAACTATTTGTTGTTCATTTGTTGACACGATATTAATTATTGACATTAAACCATAAATTGATATCATATCGTATTTTCTTCCTTATCGTTTGTTTTTTATTCATACCTGCATATCTATATATCATCCCTGTTAAAAGTGTTTATTTTGTCATTAATTTTACCTTTAATCGATTAAATATGAAGACAGTGAAGCATTTCTTTGATTCGGCGCGAGTTGGTCGCGTGACTCACTTCAAACATTTATATTTCTCTTAAAAAGCGCTACAGGTAAAAGTCCAAAGCAACCACTTGTGAAATTTAAAACGAATATAATACAAATCAATAGTTGTTTTGTAAACATATTTGTATTTTTTGTTGTTAAAAAGGTTAAGAAGTTTTATCAATGTACTTTTTCTGCTTTTGAAGATAGATAAGTAAACTTTACCATATAAATGAACTTAAAATAAAGGCTTATTGTACGAATGCAATTAATATGCATAATTATTTTTACATTTTTTTCTTAAATTGCCTTCATCCTGAACTTCTTATAACATCAATAAAAACAGTTCAGTTTCGCCATACGATGTCCACGTTGAAGAATGAAATGATTAACACCGACTTCCACTTATGAGAGATATATTTTTGGCAAATTAAAGCTGTCTATTAACAGGTTTTATGATCAGATATAGATATGATATTCTACCCTGTAATGTATGAGGGTGTGGATAGGGGTTTACAGAATAGAGAATAATGGGCAAAAATATAAAGATTAGAGAAAATAGACCAAAAAATAAAGAACAGAAAAATAAAGAGGTTCTAAAATATAAAGAATAGAGAATAATGGGCAAAAATTATAAAGAAAAGGGAAAATTGGCATAGTTTTTAAGAATACAAAAATGAAGGAATCCCCACCCCACCCCCTTTTCATGACCCTCATGTATTGTATCATCAATTATTACACTAATTGATCTTGAAACATTATAATACGTAGGAACATATAGTAAATTTTGTTTGCGTTTAACGGTTTTATAGACTTAAAAAAGCTGAGTATCTTTTTGTTCTAATAAAAAATGTTAACATTGCATTTGTAACTTCTATCAGCTAGATTTAGTTTGGTTTAAAGTAAAGTGAATCTTAATGTTATTTTAATCTTCTGATCGCTGAATGTAAAGGTAATATTTAATCCCATGTAAAGTGATGTCTCCATTGATTGAAATAAGATTTTACACGATATATCTCTGGTCTTTGTTATGAATCAACAAAGCACGTTTAGCCACGCGACCCGTTCCGAACAGCTGAATTTTGTATGGCTTATGATACATAGACACGAGTATTATCCTTATTGTGTTAAAAGTAGGTTGAAAATCCAGCTTTTTATCACAATGATGAACTTTAACTGATCGTAAATAATACGATTTAAACTTGCAGTAGTAAGATTAATTTGTTGATTAGGTTAACATCGAATTTAATCGCGTAACATATGAGATTAATTTAGTGAATGCATCGTATATCATTGGATGTTTCACGTTACTATGATAAATATTCATCTATATTATGGTAGTACGCTTAGAAATAATAACTTGCTTAGAAAAAAATAGAATCAAAAGATTGGAATTAATTTTCTTTCTTTTCTGAGATTTTCGATGAAATTTTTATTAAATGTCAATCATAGATATTTTAGAAAAGATTTTTCAATTAACATATCAATATCACAGCAACATATTTTAATGTTAGTTTCATATCTCTAAATTCTAAGTATAAAAGGGTTTTTCGTTGACATATTAATAATGTCCGTAGGCAGCTGGGCCAAAGTTTGTCATCTTTTTTAATGGGCGTATTCATATTTTATACTGTGCAGAATTTATAAGTTGTTTGACAAATGAGTTTTCTTTATAATTTGATAAAATTATAGTTCGCAAATTCAAATCTTATATGTTTTACCATTCGGAAATTCCCCAAGATATTTCATATAAATACATTCAAATCAGACAAGAAATAACTAAATGATATTTGTTGTTACATGTAAACATGCGTTTTTATATGAAAAACTTCAGTAATGGTGAAACACTTTTGACCTCTGACTGTTGTATAATATTGCACTATTCATTATGGGGAGTTGAATCAGATACTCAAATAAAAGATAATACATCCATCCACCCACTATCAACTGGTAAAAATATTTTCACAAAGTACACCGATCCTGGAAACTCCAACAAAAAAAATATCTTTACGACACAATCAATTTACCACGATTTTTAATTATTGAAAAGACAAAGAATTCAATATATTAAGATCAGTGAGTTTGATAATTAAACTGGTTTTGATTAAACCTATTCATTTTCTAATGGAATGACGGAAAATCAATGCATTGTAAATCGATGATCTTTAAAGGTTTCTGTTTTGAATATCTGCAACAGACTAAAACATTTCAGGTATCTAAATAACTAAATTAATCTTAATATATCAGTTTTATAGATCTTCTTAACGGAAGATTTATTTTCTCTTAATCTTATCGACTTTCCGAAGCAAGTATTAAAAATATTGTAGAAATTTCGAACAAAACTTCCCCTGTTTGCATATGGAATCCTGGCTTACAAAAAGCATCACATCACTCAGGTTGAGCAAATCCAGCGTAAGGCAACCAGATACGGGACAGTTGACAAAATAGAAGAAAAAAAGCTAGATTAACAATGCTATATAAAATTAACTGGGGGTTAGTAGAAGTTCCAAAGGACAATTTAACAAAATCTGATAGACGTACTAGGGGGCAACATAACTTTCGGCAAATTTCAACTAATACTGATCGTATTACATGATACAAAGAAAAAGACACACAATAAACGGGCACAAGACGTTTGCGCTTTTTACCTGTAACACAATATAGGACAAGTCATGTGCGCTCCAAACACTATGGAGATTTGTGCTTTAAACTTTGGTACACCTGTATCAAATTGACCGGACATTTCCGCTTTTTACGGTACCTATAGTCGTCTACCTGTAATTTTAATGAGTTGTAATCATGACGTAACTAAATTCAACTTATATTTGTGGTTAGCTAGTACACATTGACACAGTCTTAAACATAGAGTTTAAGTTGTAGACTAGTAAAGGAAAACAATGTATCGGTGTATGTCACGATGGATTCTTATCATAGAACAACAGTCGGTTAATTACATTAGAATTCGTTATATTGATGAACAGGGACCTCAATCAAGATTTGAGAAAGAGAAACTAGAATATTTATTTGAAATGTGGGCAAAATATCAGCCAGGACAGATACAAGAGCTATATTTGATCATTCCCTAAGCTTCAGATATCAAGCGAAAACTGACCAGTGATGACTATACATGTCTTTATGTCTTTAAAATGTTTATGTTTATCTATATATAACTATATCAACGTGCTATGAAATGACTTTTAAACACAAATGTGCTATAAAATGACTATAATTAAACTTTTAACGATAATGAAAATTATGACTTTAACTCTGCCAGGTCAAACCTACCGGTCCTAAGCCCGGATAAAATAGGAGGGAAGTCATTAGATTCAAATATTGTAAAGCGCAAATGTTCTATATAAAAAGCGCAAACGTCACGCGCCGCGATAAACAAACCAATTACTTAGTAATACAAAATGGAACACAAAATATAATGAAAGATTGAGCAACAAAATGACAAGTTAGGATCAAAAGAAAAACACTTAAATAAATCACCAGTTTACATAGAAGATTGAGCAACAAAATGTCATTACAATGTAAATGTACTTGATCATCCTGCATTTATACTGCTTGTCAATAGAATCATGTCAAATTGCTGAAAAACCCCTCCTTTTAGATTATTGAAATCTAGTCTTTTGCATTAACCGTAATATATTGGTGTAAATTAGATTCACTCCATCGGACTATTGTCCACGAGTATGTCTTATACTTATACCGGGGTTGTTATCAGATGCTTTGGTAGCCAAGTCGCTGTTCTGCAAATCTTTAGCACAACCTAATACACGTGGACATTAACGTCATGCCGTCGATCATGTTCACCATTGATTTGTGTTTTAATGACAGTATTTGGTTCCTCAATGCAAAAAAAGGAAAGAAGATATACCTCTGAAGCAATAAAAAAGCATGCATGTATATAGAAAAAACCCAGACAACACCATTGCAAGAGGACTGCAGTCGAAGAAACACACAGTCCACAAAACAAATCCTAAAAACTTACTTAGTAGTCCCTTATAGACTCAAAACTGTAACCTGTAATCACTTATGCATGCTATAGTGTTGACTTCGCTTCAATTCACTGTTTCAGAATCTAACGGACTAATGGTATTTCATTGTTCGTACCGCAAAATGAAAATAACATCACGTCATTAGATTAATGTCCATTGATTGGAGGGATTTTAACCAATCACAACGTTTTGGTATACGCTTTTGAAAATATTACCCAGAATACATTATATTCTGAAACAGCGAATTAAAACCTTGAGAATGGAACCGGAAGTTTTCGTAATATTTAGATTACTAATTTTAAGTCATCTACATAGAAGCGTCTTATCTTCTGCTTTTAACATTCATTTTACGATCTTAAATCTCCCCATTCCATCCACCCTCTTCGAGAAAAAGTATGAAGAAAAGAAAAAGGGTACTATACTATTGCTTCGAGTCTATGTCCAAATATATGCCACAAAACAACACCAGGATTTATAACTAACGAATAAATTTTAATGTCCTTGGTGATACCTTGCACGAAATCAAACAACATATATTGTTACATCCCCCATATAAACAACATATCAAAATGTAAATTCATATTTTTTTGCACATTACGATAATTCCTTTCACTGTTACGATTTGAGATCATGCACCTAATCGCTCCAAATTATACCAATGAACAGATAATACTGATTTTAATGCTTTAATAATTAAGTTTTTTATGAACTTGAATACAGATAATTATTCTTGCAAACAGAAATTAAATTTAAATGAAGGCATTATTTACGCTTGCCGGTTAAGTAATTCATCAAATTGTATTCACGTTCAACATCAAAGTGCTTTATAAATTCAACCGTCTTTAAAACTTAATATCAAATGAGAATATCGTTTTTTTAACGTTCATGCACAACATGCATTATATTTATTCGGCTTAAAGCTTTCACCCACACACACAAATTGTTTGGTTTACTCTTGTAATAGATGTCAAAAGACACCCAGAGTGAAATCTACTTAGTAACACTGAACTCGATATAGAAGTTAGAATGACGTTTCTCGGATACATACAACATTCTGTCACCTCGTGTAAATATTTTGGATGACCGATGTATAAATCCACAATTAATTTAGATCACATTTCAAGTATACGATATAAATATTCTAAGTGACTTTAAAAAAAAAAAAAAAAAAAAAATTTTCGTAAAATTAGTTCCCTACTTTGGTAAATGCATGAAAATAGTGTTTTGACATTGAACATGCCATTGGTTCACTTGTAAAGCGACACATTTTGTAGATTTTTTCTAAAATTAATTAAGGTTACACCCAAACGATAAAAATGACACCGACGAAATTGACTGTTCTATTAGGATACCAGCGGTTACTGGGTTAAAGAAATATATCGTTTCTTAGAAAACTCCCGTCTGGTATTAAGACTTATGCTAAGGGTGATAACTGGCTGTACGGGATTCATAAATACGCAGTCATGCCTAGTTAGACAGTGGACTTTAAATACCCGATACCACGTTTTGAGAGACTATCACGCTTTCTGAAACTTTTAAAGAGCCCCTAAAGCAACTATATTAGGGGTCCATACTAGGTAGCCTTTTGCAAAGGCAAACATTCTGCTACTATCCAAGATTTCCTACTTCTTTTTAGTGGCAATGAAAAATTCAACTAAGCCTGACATATTTTACAGTATCTACTTGTTCAAACTATTGTTATATTTGCCATTGGACAAATAAACAAAAAAAACAATAGTGAGTTATTTTATTTTACTGTTACACCACTGTCCCAGGTTAGGGGAAGGGTTTGGCGCCACCAAACTATTTCAGCCTCACCACATTGTGAATGCGCCTGTCCCAAGTCAGGAGCCTGTAATTCAGTGGTTGTTGTTTGTTGCTGTACATCATATTTGATATTCGTTCATAGTTTTGAACATAAATTAGGCCGTTAGTTTTATAGTTTTACATTCACTTGTCTTTTCGGGGCCTTTTATAGCTGACTATGCGGTATGGATTTTGCTCATTGTTGAAGGCCGTACGGTGCGGTACGGTGCACTATAGTTGTTAACTTCCATGTCATTTGGTCTTTGGTGGAGATTTGTCTAATGAGCAATCATACCACATCTTCTTATCTTTATAATAATCAGTCAATATATCTGGTCTTTTTAGTTAAATATACATAACTACATTTGAAATAGCATTTTTTACTTGCT